>JANZXP010099022.1:0-40992 GCA_027576715.1 Erythroxylum flavicans
GATTCAAGCAAAACTAAAGAGAAAGGGAAGGAAAAGCATTAGAAGAACTACTTTGTCAATTTTAAGGTTTGGGATTTCACTTAGATGGTTTCAGTTTCGTGTATGATTGAATGGATATAAAGATTCATTTAGATGTGGAATTATTCCTGGGATGTTGCCTTCTTGTTATTTTCGTGCTATGTTGGATGGAATTGGTTGAAGATGAAAAGGAATAATGTGTAGTGACATTCGGTCTAGGGTTTGTTTGGGTCAGTCATATTGTTTGAGCAATAAGTCAGTCTAAAGACCCCCAAATTGTTTGATTTTAGTTGCATATGAAACCTAAGATATAGATCTAAATATCTCTAGAAGAGACTTTAACGTAATTTTGGCTCTATGACCTTGGAAAATGAGATAAAAAAGGTGACCTGATGCTGCCCCTGTGTAGCATTTGCATTTCCTCCCAGGGGGTATGTGGGTGTTACATTGTTTGGTATCAGAGCATGGATTAGGCGATTCTGGTTTAACCAGTGCTTAAATATTACTTATACTTGGATATAAGAGTTGTGTTTAGCCTAATGCGGTTTGTCCTATGTTTTAGTTTTACATTTAAGTATGGAAAGATCTCATGTGGCTATTAATGAGGTTACTGAGAGTAATACTCTTACACAATCTGGTCCGTCTATATCTGTACCTTTTGGGGTAAATCAACATGAATGATGGCTGTGAAAGTATGAGAAAATGAAAGTTTGTTGATATCCTGATATAGGAGATACTACATGGTTTGATATGTTGGATATAGAGTCAATGTGCTCGTATTCGTGGTTATATTAAGTCCTAGACGTGGGTAAATAGGCATGCCTATAAGGGTCTGTAACTGCTCCTGTGACACTTCAGTGTCTCCTATTACTGACACTTCAGTGTCTCCTGTTACTGACACTTTGGAGTCTCCTGTCACTGACACTTCAGTGTCTCCTGTTATTGAGACATAAATCTCTCTTATTCTGTGATGCTGAGCATGGTATCTCCTGTATTAGTCCCCTTACTCACTTCTGTATAAAGGATTAGCAGACTAACTTGTTTTGTATCCTATTATATGCTCAATTTTGATATAAATAAGCTTTGATCTGAAACATCTGAGCTCTATTCTGAAATAAGAAAATTCTGTTTGTTACAGGCAACTTTTGTTCTGATATGTTAAAATTAAAAATTTGAAATTGGTGAGTTTTGCGTTGAAGTAAATATGTGACCTATTCTGATATGTTCTGGGATTCATGATATTTTGGTTCGGTTTGGAAATGGACAAGTAAACACTGCTTATTATTTGATGTGATTTTGAATATGTGAATGTTTAGATGACTGCTTGAAACAGTTGTCAACCTATATCCTTTTAGTTTTTTTCCCCACTAAGCTTTATGCTTTAGCACGGTGGTTTTGCCCCGTGTAGGTTCTGATAGGAAGGTTTGAAGACTGGGACAATAACAACCGCAGTGGCCATGAAGATTGTGTTTTGTTCTAGAAATGTCCAGTTTTTGTTAGTTGTTCTTCAATGTAATAAGATATGTTGTATTTTGTGCTTTGCTTAATGGCTTGTAAAAACCTTAATACAGTTTGGAATTGGATTAAGGCTTGTATGAACTAAGTATAATGTGTATGTTATGTTTCGAATATGACCTAATTAATGATGAATGAAATGTATGCTCCTTGAGTTTCTAGAAATGCTTTAATATGCATTGGATTACTTTGGTTCTGTTTTGAGTAGCACCTGTATTTCCTCCCAGGGGGTATGTAGGTGTTACACTATCTACTAGTTATCATCCTTAGATTGATGGTCAAACATAACTACTCAATAAAACTTTAGGAACTTCCCTGGCATTGTACTTCGACGATTGTCCTCACTAATGCAGTAAGTATTTGTTCTTGGGAGAATGATGGTACAACACCATATTTCACTCTAATATTCAATACTCACCAAGTTTTGTATGGATTTTCTCCTCCTATGCATGTTTCATACCTGATAGGTTACTCTAAACCATTGATGGTGGATCAAACCTTGAAGGATTGGAAGGATGCTCTTCAGTTGATTAAATTTTATATTCATAGGCACAAAATAAGATGAAGCAGTTGACTGATAAGAAAAGATTTGAAGAAGAATTTGTAGTAAATGATTGGGTTTACGTTACCGTCTTGTGCTTGCAGAGGGTTTTAAAGATTCACAACACATTGTATATTTCTCAGCTTTATAAACATATAGCTAATGTCCGAAAATTTGAGCCCCGTTTTCATGCAGTTTTTCAATATGCTCTAAAACATCCAGTGGCTATATGCAAGAGATGCATGGTTAAACACTTGAACAAATTAGCAGTCCAAGTTTTAAAGAAATGGTCACTTGACAATGAGAGTGGTGTTTTATGGGATAATCTTATATCAATGCTATACTAAAATCTATCTTGTGGATAAAGGTTTAAAATGCGACCCAATTAATGACCACATATATATATATTAATATCAATATTAATATAATGGAAGAGTTCTACTTGGTCTATATTTTTTATTTAATGATGGAATAAATCTCAACCATTTGTTTTGGTCACTTGATGAACGTAGTAGATTAAAAGTCATAGATATATAAATTGGTCATCTCTCTACTAATTATGGTTAAAAATTGTTTTTCATCAAACTTCTGTAGCCGTAGGAGAGTAAAGATTGAGATACCAATTTTAACTAGGAATGTGGTGAAGTTTCTCAATCTCTTTTCAATGATGACATCTTATGTATCAGATACACTACATTACACTTATAATTTGTAACAATTGTCTATTCAAGATTCTAAAGTTATGAATGTCAATTTTAACTTATGTCATAAAGACCACGTTTTCACATGTGGTATCAGAATATGTGTTTTGTCTTTTGAATAAACAAATTATTAATCTATTTTACTATGATTGTTTGATGATGATTGCCAGATGTTAAAAAAGTGTTATGATTATTCACTATTAATGATTTTTATAAGAAAAAAGTAAAGAAAGAGTATTTTTTAATATTATTACTACCATAATTTTATGCATCATTTCTCATAAAAATTCTTATATTATGGAAGTTTTTTTCATCATGTCTAATTACACATTCAAGCTCAGTTGTTGAATTGTATGACAAGTCTACTGTCCATATATGTTTAGATAAATATCAGGAGAAAATAAGCATAGCGTATATTGCTGAGAATTGAACTTTGGTTATTAGGCAAAAGTTAGAAACCCCATCCATCAAACAACATGGAAGAATATTTGTTGAAGTTTTCTTTAGGATTCTAAATAAAGTATAATTTTAGAAAGAGAAAACTAAGCATAACGTTATTGTTGACAATCAAACTCAAGTCTTTTAGATGAAACCTTAAAATAAATTTAACAAAATTGTGAAAAATTTTCTCTTACTTACCCCTTGGAACTTGAAGTCTATTACGCCTAGTAACAACATCATGCAAAACAAAGTTTAAGTTCTTATCACACACCCCTAAGACATTAGTGCATATTTTCCCTTTCCTACATCTGTATCTAGGTTTGTCTGCATGGGGAACTATTATTTCTAAATAGGTCCTATCGAGAGCACCAAGACAACCCTTTGACAAAAATTCCAACAATAAAAAGATCTACTTTAGTATTTACAAAAAGTTAAATTACACAATTTATTGTAGTTAATTACATTTACTAACCTTAAACCATTTCAATCTATTGTCTGTGTAATCCTCGGGAACTGGTATGGGCTTGACATACAACAAATGTTGAAGCTTGATTACAGCCTTCAGCACACAATGGAAGACTCTACTTACTGTTTCTCCCGACCTTATAAACCTAACTTGTAGTACTCTATTTGATTCATTTTGTGCTAGTATTTGTAGGAAGATTATAACTTTTTCTTGAATAGGCACATGGCCATTATTCGTCAACCCACCATGGACTTGAAGCATTTCACATAACAATGTAAATGCATTTAAGTCCATCCTTAAATCCCACTGGCTATTCCTATCACCCTCATTCAAAATCCTATCTATAGTAGCTTTCCTTGTTGGTATCCTCAATGCCCTACTACCTTCAGCATTTTCACTCCTACGCAGTCTTTTTATGTATACATACAAGCATAGCAACACGCCCATTCTCATCAAATCCAATTCCCCATTCAAAAAGTCAAACACAGTCAGACACTTAAACATAGCATCATGATCCAAGTTATCCATTTGTGAAAAAAAATGTCTGCAAAGATTAAAAAATACCATGATCATAAACAGGACACAACGAGGAAGTCAAGAATAAAGAACAACTAAAAATTGCATTATCAAAACAGCAACAACCAATCAGCAAACACACCAACTAATTATTGTTATTGTTTCCAAGGAACAACAAGTAAATGATATAACGAAAACAAACAGGGATTACTTAAGCGTACCTCAGCTTTTGACTTGAACAGATGCACGAAGGGAGTAATGTTATCTTCACCCTGAAACAATTGAATCTAAATTAATAAAAGAAGTAAAATTCTGACATAAATATTACAGAACAGAAAATCACAAATAACTAAAGAATCAATCAATGGCAAGACAGCTCTTCATTATTAAATAATAGAAGGTGGTATTACATACTGATGTGCTGTGGGTCTTTTTTGCAGGGAGAAGACAAGGTGAGACTGAGAGAGCAAGTAAATTATAATAAGAGAAAAAAAAGAACAAAACTTTGTCACATGATACGAAAAAGAGGAGTTCAAAAACAAGCTTTTTAAAAAGACGGCAACAGTAGAAAATAGTTTCCCTTAGCTCAGTCTGTTATTTTAATGAGCTCCGGGATAGAAACTCTCCTAGTCCACAAAACTCAGCAACTTTGCTGACAACATATTTACATATATGTAGCAATTTACATCCAACGGACAATAGAATGTCTTCTTCTTTTCTTATGGTATGTTTTCCACAACATTCCTTTCATTCACCAAGCACAAAGGGGCAATAGTGATCATAAATCGACTATTTTTACATAATTAAGCCAATCTCATCATAGTTTAGTCACTATTATCAGCTTACATGCACCAGAGCCATATCCATTAACTTAAACTTGATGTCCTCTCTCAATTTTTTTTTTATAAGCGAGAAGACTTCATATCTCTTCATATCTAAGAAGCGAAACCTCATATGGAATTGTTTACTATTTTTTTTCTTAATTGAAGTTAGGGTTGATATTGATCTTGTACTGTACAAAACACATTTAAATTTAAGTGAAGTCTGAAGGGAGATTGCTGCAAAAATTAATGTTGTAAGAACTGAAGAGATTCACAAGAGAACACAAAATCTAAAGGGAGATGTGAAGTGGGGTGGGCGGAGAGAAAGAAGTGCATAATGAGATCACTCACTCTGCCAACTCAAACTCATAAAGGACAATCTATAACAGGCTCCAACTGTGTGTGACTATCCGTGGCTTTACTGTTAAAAATGAACGTTTTTTATTTACTCATCTTAACAGCAAGAGAGAGGAATAATGAATTGATCAAGCCTAAAATTTGATCAATTCAAGCTTAACTCATTTGATTTTGGTTTACATGAAATTTATGTTCAAGGAGAAAATTGTTATCGGGAATATAGCAATAATCATTCATTATTCTTTCAATCATAATTGTATGTTCAAGGAGAAAATTGTTATCGGGAACATAGCAACAATCATTCATTGTTCTTTCAAGCATCAAATATGGAAGAACAAATCATCAATGGAGTTAAAAGAATTAGCAGAAACATAATTCAAAGACATGAAGAGAACATTTAAAACTAGGAATATCTGGCATACATCTAAGTTTCAAAGTTCAATCACACTAAAGAAAAGCAATTCCCAACTATGAAACTTGGCCAACAATTTATTGTAGTTACACTTCAGGGACATAAGCGAAATCCAAATCTCATGTACACAAATATACTTTACCAACTGTTTTTATTTATAAACGCAAATACAAAAATCGAGTTTGTATGTTTTCAATGGCAACATTGATCTAAAAAATAAAGAGATAAGAGAAAGTAGAAACATACTAGTGGGCATAAAAATATCTCCACTTAGTAGCAAAGTTGGTTTGGTTTTTATTTGACGAACCTGTAACAAGAGATTGAATGAAAAAAGTAAACCAACATGATGAAATGTACACAACCTAATCAAACAAACTTCCCAAACAATCAACCCTCATGTTAATCTACTTCTTATGTCAATCCCACCTCATTAGCTCAGATTACTATACTAGGTTCATAATACTAGTAAGGCAAAGATTATCATATTTGATTATCAAACTAAAAATAAAATTAAGAGCTGAATGACTACAATTTTAAATTTCCTATTCAAAAGCCTTCTTTGATTCCATTCATGAATGAAAACAACAATATGAAATTTAGTAAATTGAAAAGACCTTTATTCAATTGTATAGTTCAGCACCTGACAAGTATCAAAGAATTCCCAAACATAAGTACTTGTATAGTTGATAGAAAGAATTTAATGCAGAACTCTACAACAAATTGGTGTTCCAAAATGTCAACCAAGCAAGAAAAGCATATACTGATTGCGAGTTTCTAAGAGGAGAAACTCATCTGCAACAGAGACAGAGCTAGAAAAATGTAGAGTCAGTAATTCATCCTCCATAAAGTAAAAACTTGAGGCTGAAGATTGTTTACAAACACAGAGGCATCAAAGTCAGCAGATGCAAACAAGAGGAATAACTGAAGTCTTGATGCAGAAGACGTTTAATAATTACAAAAGAAAGAGATTGAAGCTGATCCGATGCATAAAACTAGAGGGGAAAAACTAAAGTCTTGATGCAGTGGTTAAAGAGATGCAGCGAAAAGAACAAGTTAGGGTAACAAGGATTCACAGAAGACAAAAACACAACGAAATCAGACAAACCACACCGATCCCAGACGCAAATAAGGGGGGAAATGAACAACAAATTACCCTTACCTTACAACCGAGATGGACCACAGCAACGAAGGGCGACAAAAGGAGATCACTGGTCGGAGAGGCGTGGTCGGAGAAGACGTGTGTTGTTGGTCTTGATAGAGGGTCGGCAATGAACGAATGTGTTACCGAAACCCTTCACCAATCGTGGATGTTCTTGTAATTTTACTTGGTTGTTTTGTTTCTGTCTCCGTCTCCATTTTCTTGTCCTCTGGTTTTGGAAGGAACAAAAATTTTATGTCTCTGTCTCCGGAGTCGGGACAGAAATTGGTGGGGACAGCAAGCAAACAGGTCGGGGACAGAATTTTTCTGTCCCTGTCTTCTGTCCCCACCCATAGGGACAGCAACCAAACGTAGGGTAAGAACCCGATGATATGCCTCAGTTAGATTTAATTGGTCCACTCTAGTAAGAATTTGGGATTGGATATTGCTATATTCTTCTCCAATACTCATCAAAAAGGCCATAGCCCCAAACTGATCACGTTGTCTCTGCATTTCTTCCACATTGGTTGTGATAAGCATCACCTAATTTAATTCTTGAATTAATTTTCTAAACAGGGAATAATGGTCTTCTATAGGAGTGTCTTTCTTTTCTGTCTTCATAATATCATGTATTACCCTATATGTGCGAGACAAGTTAGCTTTGCCATGATATAGAGATTCCAAATGATCCCAAATCTCCTTAACTGTGTTACAGTGATTCACCATCTGTAGGACTCTAGGAACCAATGTTTGTCTTAATAGGCCAAATAACCTTTTGTCATCTCTAAACCACTGTGATTTACTGTCTTCATCCTGTGCAAAAACGTCAATCATGAGATGGTCTTCCTTCATCACACCCCACATAAATGCTTCTACAGATTTACCCCACTCAAGATAATTGTTGGCACCTTCTAATTTCCAATCACATATTTTGGTTGGAGCAGGGATTAATTCGGCCACTGCCTTATCCGGAAAGAGCTCCATCATAACCCTTTTAATCTCATCCATATTAACTTTCTCATCGTTACTTCTGGTCTTATCTGGATCACTAGTTGTCATATTTGGAGGAACGTCAACTTAACTCTCCAATGTCTCCCCGTCAACCACCTCTGGCTTTTCACTCGCCTACGTCATCTCCCTTAGGCTACGTGACCACTTCTGGCCATTCACTCACGATGTCGACCCCCGCAAGGGATTTTGGGTGAATTTGGGAATTAGGGTTTCGGGACAGAAGGGATTTTGAGAACCAAGGGAGTTAGGGTTTTTGAGAATCAGGCTTTGATACCATGTTAACGATGTTAACAAGTAGTAGTTTGAGAAAAGCCGTAACATCTTTATGTTAGGCTGATAATGTATATATATATAATGAGGAGTTAAAATTATAATAGGAAAGTGTATGTTTGAGTAAATCATGGGATAACTACTATATCCCATGATTTACTCTATCACGTTATCACATCCTTAATGCTAGCCAAAATTCAGCCCTAAAATTTGATATTCAAACAACCTAGTAGTGCCATATGTTCTAATTTTGTAATTTTTAGCTCCTAGTTAATACTTCTTTTATTTATCCTACATTAATTTGGTATTAGAGCTTTTGGGTCACGATGGCAACACGTCGTGGAAGGGCGTATACTGGAATAGTCAATGAGTAAGAGTGAGATGAAATACTTTTTAAGTTATAGAAAGATTGGACCTTAATGTCCCTCAATAACAAGGTGCTCCAAGAAATGGTAAATAGTCCAAAAAACAATATCAAACAACAAACTACACTTAATGTTGACGATGGAGAAAGTGAAATCCAAAATGAAGAGGCTAAAAATAATCAACAGGAATAGGGTTAGGAAATCAATGTTTACCAAGAGATCTAAGACAAAGAATCCGACTACAATGTATGGAGAGTGCATGTGAGCCTTTAGACGCCATGATAGAGTTGAAATACGCAACAAACTCAATGCCATTATGAAGAAAGTTTGTGTTGAATTTTGTAAGAAAGATGGATCCACACCTGTTCTTATACTGGATAGTAGCAATAGAAGATTTCTTTGACTAATACCACATGTCACAAATAGAAATGTTTGATTCGTAAAGATGAATCTAGTTAGACACGCTAAAATCTGGTGGAGATTGGTGAAGGATAGAAATAGGAAAACAGGCCGGCCATCAATTGTTGATTGGGAAGAGATGAGGCTGAAGTTATCCAAAAAATACTTAACATTTCATTATGAGGAAGATCTCCAAGATCAACTCACAACTCTTAAACGAGGGATTATGTCCGTTACTTAGTACACCGAACTTTTGGTGAACTTTCTATCCAATGTGAAGGAATGGAGTCAGGACGACAACTTATATCTCACTACAAAAATGGCATAAGGGAGGAAATCAGCAAAGAGCTGATAGTGTAAAGGATTTACAGCCTTAAAGATGCATATCAATTGGCTTTAAGAGCAGAAAAATACTTAGGACAACAAGTAGCTAAAACGTTTCGAGGCCAAGCTAGGGAGTTCAACATGAAGAGAAATACGATGGTGCAAAACTTTATGACATTATCTAATGTATCACAGAACAACTACGGAACTTCTCAACGAATTGAAACTAAAGGCAAAGCCATAGTTGAGATTGAGAGGAAAGGAGGCAGCAATGACTAGAAGTGCATTCGATGCAATGGGAGGGGCCACTTTGCTTATGAATGTCCTAATAGAGGTTTGCACATGATGGGAGCAGAAGAAGAGGAAGAATCTAATGAGTATGTGTGTAAGCATGAAGCTAGAGAGGAGTTGGAAGGAGATTCTAGTGATGATCTAATTAGTCCTACAAATCTTAATGTAGAGGTGCATACTTTCGATGCATAAAGTGGAAGAACGAGAAGAAAGGTTTCATATTGCTATTTTCTTTACTCAAGTTAGATGTGGAGGAAAAGTATGCAAACTTATCATTGATGGAAGAAATAGTATGAATGTGGTATCGGAAAACATGGTGAAATGATTGAATTTACTTATAGAGCAACATCTAAATCCATACAAAATTGCTTGGGTGGATGTTAGTATTATACCAGTTGCTCGAAGGTGCTTGTTATCTTTCAAATTAGGAATAATGAGGACTCTATTTGGTCTGATGTCATTGCTATGGAAGTATCTCACATTTTACTTGGTCAACAGTGACTTTATGATCGAGATGTGTAGCACTTTGAAAAATCAAACACCTATCAGTTTATGTTTCATGGAAAGAAGATGTTTTGAAGTCTGTGAAGGTGGATAAGGTAGAAAAACAAAGATGAAGTAACAAGACAACCAAAAATGCCCAGAAGAAGCATCTTAATATCTTTATGGAGAGAGAATTTGAAGCTGTTAGCAAGTAGAAGAAAATTGTGTTTGCAGTGTAGTGAGGGAAGTAACAGAAACAACACCTGAAACAAACTTTACCTTACCAAAAGAAGTGGGTGAATTGCTAGTTGATTTTTCAAACCATACATTGGATGATTTACCAGGTGAATTATCTCCTTTACGAGATATTCAACATGTTATTGACTTGATACCTGAATCTACTCTACCAAATCTTCCAGCATATCAGTCGGATCCTATTGAGAATGAAGAGCTAAAGAGACTAGTAGAGGAGTTACTAAAAAAAAAAACGATTTATTTAAGAAAGTTTTAGTCCATATGCAGTTTCAGCACTATTGACTCCTAAAAAGGATGGAAGTTGGCGAATGTGTATTGATTGTCGGGCAATAAATAAGATCATAATAAGGTATAGATTTCTAATGCCTTGCCTTCGATGACATGTTTAATATATTGGCTGGAGCTCCTATATTTACCAGGATAAACTTACAAAGTGGGTACCATCAAATTAGAATCAGACCTGGAGATGAATGGAAAACAACTTTCAAGACTAAAGAGGGATTTTATGAATGGTTGGTGATGCCATTTGGACTCTAATGTATCTAGCACTTTTATGAGAGCGATGAATCAAGTGTTTCGACCATTTAGGGGCAGATTTTTGGTGATATATTTTGATGATATATTAATATACAGCAAGACTAAAGAAGACCACCTATTACATCTAGAACAAGTCTTGAGAGTTTTGAGGCAAGAGAAATTTTAGATGAACTTAAAGAAGTGTTCTTTCATGCAATCAAGTGTTGTATTTTTGGGTTTTATTGTATCCTACCGTGGATGGATCTCGAGAAGATTAAGGCCATCCTTGATTGGCGTATTCCAAAGGATATGCATGAGATATGAAGTTTTCATGGTTTAGCAACAATTTATAGGTGATTTATTCGTAATTTCAGCACCATAATAACACCCATTATTAATTGTATAAAGAAAGGATAATTTACTTGGCCCAAGGCAGCAATTAAAGCTTTTGAAGAAATCAAGAAAAAGATGACTGAATCTCCTGTTTTGCAACTTTCAGATTTTTCTAAGGTATTTGAAGTTGCTTGTGACGTATCTCATATGGGAATTGGAGGCATACTTAACCAAGAGGGACATCCAATTGCTTACTTCAGTGAGAAATTAAGTGAAGAGAAACAACAATACTCAACCTATGACTGGAAAATTTATGCAGTATAGTCTGTGCTCTTTATAATTGGTGTCACTATCTCTCATACAAGGAGTTTATTCTATATTCGGATCATGAATCTCTTCAACTTATGGAGTGAATTTAACTTTGTTATTAAACATTAAACAGGAGTTGAGAAAGGTTGTAGATGCATTGAGTAGAAAGAGCCATTTGCTTAACAATTTGGCAGTAAAAGTTGTGGGTTTTGATAAAATAAATAGAGAATATGTTTTAGATCAAGATTTTGAAATAATCTATTCATAAATTATAGTTGGACAAAGAGACCAACACGTCCCTTTTGTAATCCACGATGACTATCTTCTCAAAGGAAATGGACGTTATATACCTAATACTTTTAAAAGGGAGTGTATGATTTGAGAATTATATGGTGGAGGAGCAGCAGGACACTTTGGAAGAGATAAGACCATCACAATGGTTGATGAATCACTTTTTGGCCCTCTTTAAAATGGTACATATCAAAGGTCATACGACAATGTCGAACATTTCAGTTAGCTAGAGGAAAGAAACAAAATTCTAGATTATTCACACCATTGCTCACGTCTCATGACCTATGGCAGGACATAAGTACGAATTTTGTGTTGGGAATTCCTAAATCTATAAGAGTTTATGATTCTATTTTCGTGGTGGTGGATAAGTTTTTCAAGATGAGTCATTTCATTCCATATTCCAAGAGTTATGACATTGTCCATATTTTTAAACTCTTCTTTAAAGAGATTTTACGTTTCCATGGATTACCTTTAGCTATTGTTTCTGATCGTGACGTGAAGTTTTATGAGTTATTTTTAGAGAACTCTATGGAAAACATTCATTAAGATTCAATTTTCAAGTTCTTTCCATCCCTAAATTGATGGACAAATAGAGGTGGTGAATAGAAGCTTGGGGACTTGTTAAGATGGTTGAAGACAATGTGAAAAATTGAGACGTAATTCTTTGGTTGAAGACAATGTGAAAAATTGAGACGTAATTCTTTGGTTGAAGACAATGTGAAAAATTGAGACGCAATTCTTCACATGGCAGAATTTGTATACAACAATTCTATAAATAGGTTTACTAATAAGAGCCCTTTCGATTGGGAGTTCAACCAAGGAATCCTATTGAATTGATTCCTTTACCATAAATAACACGAGTTAGTGTTGAAGCTGAAGGTTTTGCGTAAAACATGAGGGACATCTTTGACGAGGTATAACAAAAGATAACAACCAGCACCCAAATACTTTAAGCGGGAGTTCATGTGATAATTGAGTTGAAGGAAGACATTATTAAAACAATTAAGAGGTGTTTGAAACTTTAAAGCTTTTGAAGGCATCCTGTTGATCAAATATGTAGCCGTTAGGATAGCCTCACCCCATAAGTACTTAGGAGTATTAGTTGAAAATGCCTATTGATCACGATGAATACGGTTAGAACATTATCGTCATTAGCAACTAATTATGGTTGGGAATTGCAACATTTTGATGTCAAGAATTGTTAGAAAATAAGATTATTTCATCTTCTAGAAGATTTGATATAGTTGTAAATAGTTGATTAATAGCTAGGATTTTAATTTACTAATTTAGGTTGATTGTAATCTTCCATTTATTTAATTTTCTTAGTCAATGACTGATGTGTAGGAATTAGTTTGTTTCCTAAAATAGGAAAAATGACTCTGTATATGTTAGTGTATTTAGTACGTGGAGAAAGATGAATTTCAGTTTCTGTTCATGGTATCAGAGCCTCTTTACTACACTTTCAAATCCAAAAAACCCTCTTCTGAATCTTGGGTACTAGTTGTCAAACTTCTTTCAATTCTTCTTCTCTTAATTCTTTTGTGGTTGTCTCATAATGTCGTATTCATTTGATAGTCTATTCACTACTATTAGTACCAATAATGGGGCTGAGACATTAGTTTAGTCAAAAGAAGAATTGCAAAACATACAATCTTCTTATAGGCTCAGTGGCTGAAATTATCTTCAATGGTTTAAAGTGGTTAAAACCTTTCTCAAAGGAAAGGGTAAATTGAGTCAACTTATGGGAATTGGACTTTTTGTTGAAGATGGCACGTTTGCAAAATGGGATGAAGAAGATTCCATGATCATGTCATGGTTGTGGGACTTTATGACACTTGAAGTGAGCTGAACCTGTATGTTTTTAACAACTGCAAGAGAAATTTGGGAAACTATTAAACCTATTAAAAAATTTATGATGCTGCGGTATTTTATGAGATCCGAACTAAAATCAACACCACAAAGCAAGTTAACCCCACAGTCATCGAGTACTATGAAAAGCTTGTGGCTTGAATTGGATTATTATCAAAATTTTAAAATGAAGTGTGGAGAAGATGCTGCAATGCCGCGAAAGTTGGTGGAAGGGTAGAAAATCTTTGAATTTCTTGCAAGCCTCAACCTAGATTTTGATCAAAGTTCGAGTTCAGTTTCTTGGGAAAGAAGTTCTACCACCTCTTGAGGGTGTTTTTTCTATAATACGGGCTGAGGAGAGTCGCCAAGGAGTGATGATTGACAATCCAATAAATGAAGGATCAACTATGAATTCCAAAAGGATGGTTATAGTACCAAAGCCAATTAAATGAAGAAGCAACCCAACCAAGAAAGGGTCTAGTGCACTTACTACAAGAAAGCATGTCACACCAAGGATACTTGCTGGGGACTCCATCCAATGTTGGGGCAAAGGGAGGTAATCATGGTTGTCAGTCTAGGTGACAAGTGCACATGACAAGTGCTAAAATTGTTCCTAGTGAACAGCCAAATCAAGATGATTTGCAAACTCTTAGAGAAGAGATGGAAAAGTTGAAATCCATATAGAAATTAGCAGATAAACCTAAAAGTTCTTGCTTTTTGGCTCATTCAGTTAAGTCCTGTAATTCTTACGCTCTTGGTGCCTCTTTTCTGGTATTAGTACTTGGATCATAGATTCGGGTGATACTGACCATATGGTTTTCTCACATCGGTCTTTTACCTCGTATAAACCTTGTCCAACCAACAAAAAAGTCAAAATTGTAGATGGAACTTTTATTACTGCTATGGGTTGGGGAACTATTCCTCTTACTTCCGCAATTATGTTAAAAGATATCCTACATGTTTCTAAATTAGCTGTCAATCTTTTGTCCATAAAACAAATTACATGTGACTTGAATTGCAAAGTGATTTTCTATCCCACATACTATATTTTGAAGGATCTGATCTCGAGGAAGATGATTGGGTTCGCTAAGGAAAGTAATGGGCTGTACATTCTTGATACTAAGGAAGACAAAAATTGCTTCCTTTCAAAGTCTTATCAATCTAGCTATTTTACCAATAAAGAGGACATTTGGCTCCACCATTATCGTCTTGTTCATCCTCCATTTAGTTTTCTCAAAACTATGTTCCCATTGTTATTAAAAAAATATTGAAATGTCGAGTTTGGTCTGTGATGTGTGTGAACTTGCTAAACACAAGCGTGTTTCTTATCCATTGAGTAATACTAGAAGTACGGTTCCTTTTTCACTAATCCACCTGATATATGAGGTCCTTCTAAAATTCTAAACATTATGGGGGCAACGTTGTTTTGTTACCTTTATAGATGATTGTGCAAGGGTAACCTAGGCATATTTAATAAAAAACAAATTTGAAGCTAGGGAAGTTTTTCCAAATGTTCAAAAACCAATTTGGAGCAAGAGCAAAAAACTTACAAAGTTATAGTGCAAGAGATTACTTCAACCAAACTTTGTCATCTTTCCTTCAAAAATAAGGAATTGTTCATTATTCATCTTTTGTTAACACACCACAATAGAATGAGGTAACTCAGAGGAAAAATAGACACATCTTAGAAATTACATGAACATTGCTATTTCAAAACTAATGTTCCCAAATCTTATTGGGGGGAATCTGTCCTTAATGCAACCCACTTGATAAGTAGGATGTCCCCTAAAGTTCTTGCTTTCAAGAGTCCAATAATTCTATTTCATGAGTATTGCACAAATTTACAAATAGATTCCAAATTACCCCCAAAAGTCTTTGTTTGTGTGGTTTTTGTTCATATTCATGACACTAATGGAGGGAAACTTGATCCAAGACCATTAAAATGCATCTTTATTGGTATGAGTGCTATCTTCCTACTTGTAAATTTTTCATTTCAATGGTTGTACTTTTTGTTAAGAAACAACATTTCTATTTAGGTTCTCATCTTCAGGGGGAGAGCGTGAGTGAAGATAAAAAACATGAGCAATGTTTCCCTGATTTACAGCTAATTGGTCAACCTGAAACAGTTCAGCCTAAAATTTCAAATTCACCACATACCCGGCTCCTTGATCAGCTACATGAACAGCCTCTTAACACATCAAAATCAACCCAAATTATACAACCCGCAGCAAAAAACCTATCCTATTCTACTCAAGGAGAAAAGAGCCTACTTCCACTCAATTTCAAGTTCAGGATTTGACTCCAGAATCAGATACTCAGTCAGAATTACCATCTCCATTGATTGATGATTTAGATGTTTCTATAGCTGTTAGGAAAGGAATTAGAAGTGGCAATCAATATCCTAGTTCTCACTTTGTTTCTTTGAATAAAATCTCACATAAACACCATAGTTGTCTTACTAATTTAGATACAATTTATATTCGCCAAAACTTCAATTAGGCGCTTCGGGATGAGAATTGGAAACTTGCCATGAATGAGGAAATGAGTGTACTCAATAAAAATAATACATGGGAAATTGTCGATCGTCCAAAAGACAAGAAATTAGTAGGATGTAAATGGGTGTAAGCAATTAAGTTTAAAGCAAATGGATCCTTAAGAGAGGTACAAGGCTAGGTTAGTAGCCAAAGGGTACACTCAAACATATGGAGTAGACTATTAAGAGACTTTTGCTCCGGTAGCTAGGATAAACACGGTCTGCATTCTTTTATCTTTAGCTGCTAGTTTCAATTGGTGTTTGTAGCAATTTGATGTCAAAAATGTTTTTTTACAAGGTGATCTTGAAGAAGAGGTATATGTGGAGCCTCCATTAGGTTTTGAATAATATGTTTAAGATAACCAAGTGTGCTGGTTGGGAAAAGCACTTTATGGGCTTAAGTAATCACCATGGGCCTAGTTTGGAAAGTTTGCAAAAGTAATGCTTGGTTTTGGCTACAAACAAAGCCAAGGGGATCATACTCTCCTCTTAAGACAGTCGGTAGCAGACTTAAAGTCTTGATAGTATATGTTGATGATATCATCGTGATGAGTGATGATGATGAGGAAATTCTAAAGCTTAAGGCTAGACTTGCGAAAGAATTTGAAATTAAAGAGCTTGGGAAACTCAAATATTTTATGTGAATTGAAGTGGCTTGGTCTAAAGAAGGCATATTTATTTTCCAACAAAAGTATATTTTAGATCTTTTACGCGAGACAAGAATGATGGGATGTAAGCTCATTGATACATCAATCGAAAACAATCATCGGTTGAGTGAAGAAAGAGATGATGAAGTTGATAAAAGAAGTTATCAAAAGCTGGTTGAAAAACTAATATACTTATCTCATACATGTCCCGATGTTGCATATGCTATAAGCGTGATAAGTCAATTCATGCTTGATCCTGAGAAAGTTCATTTATAAGCTGCTTATAGAGTAATTCGATACTTGAAAGCTAATTCGGAGAAAGGAAATCATGTTTAAAAGAGGAGCAAAATTAACTATAAAAGCCTATACAGATGTAGACTATGCTGGTTCACTATCAGATTGATGCTCAACAATTGGCTACTGTATTTTGATTGGAGGAAACTTGGTAACTTAAAGAAGCGAAAAACAAGCAGTAGTATCTAGATCAAGTGCAAAAATCTGAATTTTGTGCAATGGCTCAAAGAATTTGTGAACTCTTATGGATAAAGAAAATTTTAGAAGGCTTGCAAGTTAAATGACATGGACCTATGCCGTATTATGACAAGTAGTCTACTATAAGCATTGCACATAATCCAGTTCAATGTGACAAAAAAATATGTTGAGATAGACCGATACTTCATCAAGGAAAAGATTTAAAGTTGACTGATTTGTACACCTTATGTTCCTACGAACGGTCAAATGACATCAGATTATTTGATCTTCTAGAAGATTTGGCATAGTTGTAAATAGCTGAGTAATAGCTAGGATTCTGGTTTACTATTTTAGGCTGATTGTAATCTTTCATTTATTTAGGCTGATTATAATTTTCTTAGTCAATGACTGTTGTGTAAGAATTAGTTTGTTTTCTGAAATAGGACAAATGACTTTGTATATATTATTTAGTATGTAGAGAAAGATGAGAAGAATTTCAGTTTCTGTTCAAGAATGCATTCCTATATGTAGAACTAGCAGAAAAGATTTACACGGAAATTCCACTAAGTTATGAGAAGAATTTGGCTACCTGTATTGTGTGTAAGTTGAAGAAGGCATCGTATGCCCTTAAGCAATCAACTTGAGCATGGTTCGAAGATTTGCAGGAGTTATGTTGGCTGTGGGATACATACAAAGTGAAGGAGATCATGCACTGTTTATTAAACACTTTCCTTTAAAGGAAGTTATAACTAGATGTTGATGACATAATAGTGATGGGGGATGAGGATAAAGAGAAGCAATTCTCAGTCAGTGATTAGCTAAGTGGTTTGAGATTTAAGTCATTAGGGAGGTTAAGTATTTCCTTGGAATTGTACATTGTAGGTAGGAATGTTTATCTTACAGCAAAAGGATGTCATTGATCTTCTCAAGGAAATAGGAAAGACAACATGCAAACCTGCAAGTACTCCTATTAATCCGAATCTTAAGCTTGGAAAAGCAAAGAAAGATGTTACAGTAGACAGAGAAATTATTATGAACAAGGGAACAAAACAGGAAGGTAATGAAAAGAAATTCTGATGTTTATTAAATGTAGATAAAAGACCCACTTCGAGAAGGGTTAACTCTCCTAACAACATGGAATTCAAAATAATAATCATGATAAAAAACTGCAGTACTGCATCTATAAATAACTAAAGCCTAAGAAGTGGTTATAACCTAATAGCTAAAATAAATGATCATGAAGTCCACTTAGTTCCCATCTTCCACTAACCTCACTCTTTGAAAGAAACTCTCCTGCGGACCCAGTAAGACTGAGAATTGGTCTTGAGACGTGTTCTCACGTGTCCTATATTTTCTCCTTGAATAGACACGTAAGGGAGGACTTCCATCAGAAATGTATTAGCCCCTACTAATAAATTTGTCTCATACATGACTAGATATAGCATATTTAGCAGCTATAATTATTCAATTGATGCATTGTTCAAAGGAAGTTCATCTGCAAGTAGCTTAAAAAACACTTCAATATCTCAAGGGAACGCTAGGGATGGGTGTTTTGTTCAAAAGAAATGGAGGTTTAGTCCTTGAGGCATATACTGATGTTGATTATGCTGAATCTATTATTGATAGAAGATCAACTTCAGGATATTGTACTTTTCTTGATGGAAACCTTGTGGCTTGGAGAAGCAAAAAACTTTTCTTGATGCAAACCTTCCGACTTGGAGAACCAAAAAAAACAACTTTAGTAGCTCGGTCAAGTGCAAAGGTTGAGTTTCGATATGTCAAGGTGTATGTGAATTGTTCCAGTTGAAGATAATACTTGAAGGTTTGAAGATTAAGTGGGATGGCCTTATGAGACTATATTGCAACAACAAATCTGCAATCAACATAGCTCACAACCCATTTCAACATGATCCAACGGAGGACAATAAAATTGATAAAGACATTTCATTAAGAAAAAGTTTTATAATGGATTAATTTGTATACTATATATCTACTCATGTTTAATTGGTTTACATTCTCACTAAAGGTTTGAGCAGCTAAGTTTTTTAAGACTGTTGTATCCAAGATGAGAATGGAGAATACCTATTCACCAACTTGAGGAAGAGTGGCAAAATCATGTATATTGATAGATTGATTGTATTTGATTGAGTTTTCTATTATATTAGAATATCACATAAGTCAGAAAATTAGTGAGTGTCTTATAAATTATGAAATTAGATATTGTATTAGAATATCCCATAAATCATTATATTATAATCATTAATTTTTACTTATATGTACTAAAATTTTGTTTATAAGCTAAGTCATATATCCAAAGTCCTATTCAAATTCAAAAAATTTGTAGAGGATTAACAATAACACAACCGAAGCATCAAATTTGTGCCATGTTCAGAGTGACTATGTAGTGGACACTTCACTTGACTCCCAGCTTTTGCATTCGGAATCGTAGACTCTGTCATTATTTAGTTTATTGATGACGGATGGATATGGGGTACATTTGTAACCTCAAGAAACTTTAACCAGGTCGACAATTTTCTCATTTATCAAGCACTTTATTAGAACAAGATTGCCATTTTGGATGATAACCGGTTTACTGTTTTTAAATCTGAACAGTTGACTGAGTTTGTAAACAGTTCTAACGGCACTGCAGTTAACATGGCGGCTCAAATATCTATCTATGTTGATTGCAGATATATTAATCCAGAATGCTTGGGATACTTGGATCTATTACAGAGTTTAAGGAGTGGAGACTGCTCTTGAATTTTCATATGGTTCCACACATTTCTTCTACCGCGCGAAGTTATGGGAGACCTCTATTGTTTTCTTATTTAAATTTTGGTAATTTGAATTTTGCAAGTTGTCTTTTTTACTGAATATCTCTTAACTGTTTGGTTGTAATGTGCTTTAGTTTGAGAAGGAAAAAGGAAAAATCTTAAAAATTAATTTTGTCCTGCAATTTCCAAATCCTCTTCGTCGTCTGCAATGCTTCTTCCTCATCTGTGTCTGCTTCGTTCGCCATTATTATAACGTAAAAAGCAATGTAGTCACTTAATCATAGGAGTCGACAAGCAAGCAAGGGATCTGTGTTTGGTTAACCAAAAAAACAAAAGAAAGGATTAAGCAATGTCTGTTTGGGGTTCACGTTATCATGTCAGGCCACATGTTCCGTCAAGAATCTTGTGACAACTTGCAATTTGATCAACGCTGTTGCTGTTGTAATGCATTCAACAACAAATCTAATTAAGAAAGAAAAGAGAAGGCAACTTCAACATCCCAAGAGTCCCCAACTCTTAAGAAGAGTCCGGATATTCCGTCTAACTAAAGTTTGTAACATTGTCGTTCTACTTTCAAAAATTTACAAACTTTGTTAGTCTTCTACATTTCCTGGTTTATGAGTCAAGTCGATATCCACTCAACATCCTCATCGTCTTCGTCTCCATTCTCCCAAAACCAAAGATTTCTGAACATTCTCTTTTCCAATACTAACGTTCCGCAAATTCCTTCACCTTCTTTCGCCAGTGGCCATTCAAACAGCAAACGGATACATTTGAAACTAGAGAGAAAGATAGAGAGAGAATCTCAGTTTTGCAACATTTCAGTGCTCTTGATTCTGTTTGAGACTAGAGAGAGATAGAGAGAGAGTCTCAGTTTTCGAATTGGACAATTCTAATGTTGCAACATCTCAGGTGCTCTTGATTTGTTTCTTTTGATCCTTTGTGTTTCTCTTGCGTTATTGTTCTTCTTAGGAGTTTTGATTTTTCGGAAGAAATTGTCAGCGTTTATGAGATTTCGTTTGCCCTTTTCTTCTTCAAATGAGAAACATGTCGTGTGTTTTTCTGTGATTTGTTGGGAATAATGCTAATCGAAAAGGAAAAAATGTGCGAGTTATGATCTAATTTTCCTTTCGGTTTTACATTGTTCTCGTTGATGTAACGATTGTTCCTTTTTCCTTTTCCTTTTTTTTTGGGTGTGGGTTCTAAATCATTCCATAATTTAACAGAGAAATCAGGTGATTAGTATCTTGATAATGTAGAAACAAAGCAATAAATAGAAAAAGAAAAGATTATTGGAAATGCGGCATAGAATGAGACAACAGCAACAACAAGGTCTACTGATGCAACAAGCATTGCTACAACAGCAGCAGCAGCAATAGATGTACCATCCTGGCGTAATTGTTGCTGCCATGTCTCAAGAGATTTTTTAATTCTATTGTCTGTTTCTCCTTTTTCGTTCTGTCAATCATTTTTTTTATTTTTTATTGTAATTTTTTGGATCGGACAAAGTTTTGATTTTTTTTTATATGTCAGTTCATTCAGTGGAATTTGATTGTTGATTGGAAGTTAATATCCAACTTTCAAGTGTATTAAATCCTTATGTTACTTTTGAATGATGAAAATAGAAGAAAGGGAAAATGAGAAGCAAAAGATACTAGTAACTGCAGAGTGAAAGTGGCGATGAGGAAGAATTAGAGGATTTCTAATTCAAAAGATGCATTATGTTTGTTTTTGTTTTTTTATCCTTCTAATTGAAAAAATGCATTATGTTTGTTACTACTTTTTTGTGTCTAGATTGCATTTTCTTTTGCTATACTCGTTGGTGATTAATGTTTTCATTGTTTGGGACTTTTATATATTACTTTTTCTTTTGTTCGTGTTCTGGTTCTATTTTCTACAGGTGGAGCCGATTCCTAGTGGAAATCTGCCTCCTGGTTTTGATTCAACTACGTCTTACAATGTGAAAGAACAATTTCATTTCTTTCCTTATTTTGTTTCTTTTTTGAGTTCTCATTCATGTTTATACTTTGGATATATTTGTACAACATAGTTTTCTTTCCGTTGATAGAAATCTGACTTCTAAAGAAGAAAAAGTCCATTTAGTGTTGCATACCTCAATTTTCTCATGTATGTTTGGATTTGTTATTTCACACACATATGAGCTAATAACTTGACAAATTTTAGCTATGTAGGAAATATTCATGTAAATGTCACTGAGAAACTCCTTGCTGAAGTTTTCCAGACTGCTAGTCCTGTGGATTGTGGAGGGATGCAAGTTGATCAGAAAAGATAAGGTTTGATTCCACTACTAAAGTCTCGTTGTCTTCCATCTTTCAGTTTATTCTTGTCTGTTTTCATCAATAACTGTTGTTTTATTGGTTTCTGTTCGTCTTCATTGTCTTTGTACTGCAACTGATGTGATTTTAGATCCCCTGATAGCGATGTCTGTGTTACTTTTTGTTAATGATATTATTAGTCTAATATAAAAGACCTTGTGCAGGACAGCAATGCTAAGACTGATTATAAAGTATGATTTGAAAATGACCTGTCATAGAGATCAAATTGTAAATTCCTTTTCTTGCATTATGATGTTTATTCAATGCGACTTTCTTTCCTTCTCTTTTTGATGAAAAGTGCGTCGTTTTTCTTTTGCAAATCTATTCGTATTCAATAAGGAATAAACTTTTCTTAAATATCACCTCTATACATATATGATATTGATCTCTGAAACATGCAATTTCCCAATCATAGTTGAAACCCTTGCTTAACCTTATCTTTTCTGATCAACTTGCATCCCTCCACACTCCACAGAGAAACTTCACTTACGCAGTTGCAAATATGATTCAACATATCTATTATTATGCACTTGTTGGATGATTGCTCTGCTCTATATAGTTGCAGTCATCATATGGTTTTGTGGAGTATCATGATTGGTTGTCAACAGCTCTTGCAATAATGACACTGCAAGGTTGACAACTGTGAGTATTCATACCATTTTGAATTAAAATTAGTTATTCTAGGGCCATCCCTATCATAATTAACTTTCTTGAGTTACAAAGTTTTGTAGAAGGAAACTTAATGTCAATTTTTGTTCTGCTTGTCTTATTAACCCTCATTTTATTCGATTTTTTATTTTATTTTTATGGAATAGCTATTTATGGTTGAGTCCAGTCACTTGAATCTAGTGTCACCGATACATTATTCTTACGGGATTTATGCATCTGTTGTTCAATAACATAATCCAGTAAGCTTCAAATGCAACTCTACATCTGTGTGCATGTATGTTAGTTCTCTAGGTGTTTATTTGTATATGGATTTCCTTCCAATGATTCTCTATGGACATACTTAGTTACAGTCAGGTGGTTAAGGTTAATTGGACATATGTAAACAACTAAATGGAAGACACATCAGGTTACTTTTAGTTCTTTTTTCTCTTATTTATTTGATTTTGGTTTGTATGATTTTGCATTCCTTCAAATACAATACCTTCTTCTGTGCATTTCTCTTGACTTTTCATTGACTTAAACGTCTCTTCCCTTTAGGGCATTTCCCTATATTTGTTGGTGATTTGAGTGCAGAGGTTACAACTTCTTTATTCGCCTGTTTCTTTGCCTAGCCTAGCTGGTCGTAAGTTCCTCTGCACATACTCCTCCTTTTGCTGTATTAAGAAATCAATCTGTGGCATCTTATGTAAAAGAAGCACCTAGTAATGCAAATAATTTTGCAATGCCTTTAGTGGATAGGGATGATGTTTGTTTGTTTGTATTTGGAAGACCGAAATGAGTTGGAAAGTGGAGTGTCCTCTTTGTCTTCATTATATCTTATGCTCCCTGTTTTGGTACTATAACTCTTCTTGTTATTATTGTCTAGTTCACTAGGAGCTTGTCTTTCCGTTTTCCAATTTTTTTCTTTTTTTTTCTTCTTCTTGATAAAGTTCCCAATCTTTTGTTGTGCTTCATCATTGTTAGAGATGAGAGGGTCATGTGGGATCACAAAACTGGTCGATCGATAGGATATGACTTTGTTTCTTTTCACAATCAACAGGTCTTGTAATTCTTGTTTTCTTCTTCCATGTAATACTTGATGATTGACAAGTTAGGTTTTAGGAGACAAAATATGAGTTGGTAATTTTTGCTTATATGTTGCCTGTAGTTTGCTAGTTTGTTTCCCAATAGTTAATATTTAGAGCTTTGTGCATACTTAGAGCCTCTAGAAGATGGCAGAGTGATAAAGCAAAAGCCATCTAATTGAAAGGAATAAGCATGTTACAGAACCATTTTGATGAATTTGAGCACCAGGAGTCACAGATTTCTCTTTTTGAGTGGTAAATTGTAACTTCAGTTCCGTTTAAAACAGTATCGACAATTTACTTTCCATATGTTCTGATTAAATGTGGTTTTTGGTATTTTAGAACCCATACTTCGTGAATGTCCTTGTAGCTGGTTATGATAAGAACTTTGGTTCATCTCTCTATTATGTGGATTATATTGCTACATTTCATAAGGTTAATAGGAGAGCCTTTGGTTACGGATCATATTTTTCTCTTGCCATGATGGACTGACATTACCATAGTTGCATGTCACTCGAAGAAGCTATTAATTTGGTTGACAAATGTATAATGGAGATTCAATCCAGATTGGTTGTTGCACCACCAAACTTTGTGATCAACATAGTTGATAAAGATGGAGCAAGGGAATATGCATGACGTCAATCTGTCAAGGAGGTTGTTGCTGCCTAATGATTGTTTTGTTATACGTCCTTTTTTCTTTATAGATGTTTAATTTACAAAAGGCTTATGAAGGATGTTGTATTAGAGTATGCAAGACTAATTTACCAGTTGGAACTTATTAGATTTGCTATGCAGAAACAAAAGCTGTCATTTAACGTATTAATGTTAGTTTAATCACCTGAAGCAACTCACTAACTGTTGTTTCCTCTTTTACAAATACAAAACATGTCACCAAGCATGCAAGAGAATAACCACACTTCTCATTGCAAATACCAACTCCCAAATTGTCAAAACCAAACGTTTGTTGCGTCTATTAATCAAAAATGCATTTTTAATTAATAAATAAAATTATTAATATAATGTAACATTAACATCAAATGCAATAATTGAAATTTAAAAATAAACATAAAAAAGAGTATCATAAGTAAATCTGCCATGTGCATTGAAGGTGAAATATTAGCAGAAAAACTTTATTTACTTGTTTCTACATGATTGACCTAAAATGAAAATTCAAATCATTAGAGTATTACTAACATATTACAAAAATATAATATTACAAATACTTGTAGTCTAGACATAGAATGATAATAAGTGTAAACGATATTTGCGTTTTTCATAGAAACACCAAATAGTTGCATTTGCTATGTGTCATTACCAAAGCAATCTTATAAAAGATTTCCCCTATAAACTTGTGTCTGTGCTTCTTTTTTGTCTGATTTTCATATGTTTCAAAGCTTTTCTTCCCTTTCTCTATAATTTTTCACAAAGAAAATTAACTTTGTTCTCACATTTGGCGGAGTAAAGAAGTAGAAGATGAGGAATAAGACGATTTGAAATATTTCCAAAAACCAGGATTGTGAAGTATCTAGTGTCACTATAAGAAACACACCCATCATGCAAGACAGTGTTCTATATAATTATGATGACAACTTTTTCATTGTTCTTTGTTCTCTATTAGTGACAGTGGAAAAAAGATAAGATTTTGAAGACTTTCATGCTCTTCTCATGTAAGTTTCGCTTGTTTTCTCATCTGTAAGTTTTTGTTGTTGTTTTTTTTATTAGCATTCCCTCTCTTTCTCTATAAATCTTTCTTGAGAGAATGACTGAGTAGACCTGAAACCACCTTTTCTTGTAGTTTCAGAAATGCACCCTATAATGTCTGCCTCTTTTAAAGCCTCTATATCTTATATGACTCAATTGCTGATCGATTTTCATTTTGAAAGACATCATTTTGGTAATTTACTTTCATTATTATTTTTAATGTGGAGAGCTATAAGCTACTTTAGTGCGTGACTCCACTGTTGGTTCTTAAACTTAAGATAGTCTTTATGTTTTCCTTAAAGGTAACTTTTCAAGATACTTTGATTAATTTGATGCATGGATGTCATTCCTTTCTAACTTCTTTTGTATCTGTTTATACATCTATGTGAGCGATAATTACTGCATATTGTAAAGATTGAGTTGCTTAACATTTCAGATTAGTTAATTTGAAATATAAACATTTGATTCGAAGTTTACTATTGTTAATATTGACTTCTGGTTAGTACAAGGCCTTCTAAAGCATATTATCATTTACTAGGAAGAATTTATGATTTTTTCAGTTGTTAGTTGGTCAACCAGAGAGAAGATGAGAACCTATAACTGCACAATGTGAAACCTTTCATTCTCCAATCACTTTTTGAATTATAGGAATTAAATAAGCTATGTGGATGAAACAAAAATACATTTTGCTCCTTAATCTAACCATCTAATGTTCCCAGTAGTTCGTGATCACTCCTTTTTTGTTGTGTTAATAATTTTATCAGAAAACAAAACCATAATGATGCATCATTTGTGAATTTAATAGGTGTCAAATTTAGTATTAAACAAAATGATGGAAGGTAGATCTACTCCATACCGTCAATTAAAATACGAACTTGAGAAGGAGCAACATAAGAATGAAGAAATTGGCATTGGCAATAAGAGCAGTAATATCAAGTCAACTGATTTGATGCATCCGAATTCTAAGGAGAATTTGAACAATGTCCACTCATTTGTTCCAAGAGAGTTAATACCAAAAATTGGCATGGAGTTTGAGACGGAAGAACAAGCTTATCAAAATTATTTAATGTATGTCAAACATGTCGGTTTTGGAATAAGAAGGAGAAAAAGTCACAAAGATAAATATGGTAAATTGATTAGTAGGATTTTCTATTATAGTGTTGAAGGTAAAAGGATGCCTTACAAAAGAGAAGTGTATGTAAGAGCTCCACATGTAGAAACAAAATTTGGTTGTGAGGCAAGAATGAAAGTTAATAGTGAGACAATTGGAAAGTTTCAAGTAATTCAATTTGAGGATCACAATCACTATCGTTCAATTCCTAATAAATCACATTTGCATAGCAGTCACAGAAAGTATCCTCTATTGTATCAATGCAAATTCAAATGGCTAATGATGTAGGAATTCCATAAAAGCATCTAATGATCTTATAGTGAGACAAGCAAATGGGAGAGGTAATCTTAGCTTTATTCTAGAAGATTACAAGAATTATTTAAGATCCAAAAGAATAAGAGATACAAAAAAGGGGGTTACAGGTGGCATGTTTGAATATTTTCATAAAATGTAATTTAAAGATCTTAATTTCTTCTATGCAATTCAAGTAGATGAAGATGATTAGATAACTAATATATTTTGGTCAAACATAAAGATGAGGAATGATTACTTTGATTTTGGTGATATTTCTTACTTTGATACTACTTACAAGAAAAATGGTGAGGGTCGTCCACTTGTTTTATTTATAGGTGTAAACCGTCACAAGCAAACTACAGTTTTTTGTTTTACACTACTATACGATGAGACCGATCTTACATTTAAGTGGTTGTTCGACACATTTACAAGAGCCATGTATGAGAAAAAGCCTACAACTATTCTTATTGATTAGGATACGGTGAAAGGCATTAGCTTTAAAATGGCTTGAAACTCATAGTCGACTTTGTATCTAACACATTTATCAACACACTGTAATCCATTTCAGTGATGTTTTTTTTCAGTTTAAAGATTTTTGGTGGGATTTCAGCTCATGCATATATGAATTTGAAGAAGAAGAAGATTTTTTTACTACTTAGAATGAGATGATGCAAAAATATGAACTTCAAGATAACAATTGGTTGAAACGTATGTTTCATATAAAGGAAAAATGGGATTTGGTTTATGGATGCCAAATAATTTGTACAGCATGATTACCAAGTAAAGAAGTGAGAGCAAGAATAGCATTATAAAAAGGTATGTGAGTTATCCGCATAACTTTTACAATTTTTTAATCACTTCTAGAGGCTTGTTTGATAATCGTCGATTTGATGAGTTGAAAGTTGATTTTAGAATTAATGTCTAGCATTGTCAGCACCTGTTTAAATTTTAAAGCATGCAGTTAGTGTCTATACACCTAAAGTATTTAAATGTTTGCAAGATCAATGGAATAATTCTCATGATTCTGGTTTTCATCTTTATGGTGAAGATGGTGCAATTACAAAATATGAGATCACTCTTGTAGGGAAGAGTTACTCTCATATGGTCACTTATAATTCATCAAATGATGAAGTCCATTGTAGTTCTTGGAAGTTTGAGTAGGCTGACATTTTATATTCTCATGTTTTGAAGGTATTTACCTTAGAAAAATATTTTAAGAATACCGAGTCAACAAATTTTAAAAAGATGGACATGAAAAGCAAAAATATGGTACCTTGATAGTAAAAGCTTCACTATCAATGAAAGTGAATTGGATCCTAAAATTTTGTCAAGTACAAGGTACAAAGAATTGTGTGCATTGAGCATGCGATTGGTTACAAGAGCAGTAGAGAGGAGAGATATTTGTAAAATTGTGAAAGAACAACTTCTCAACATGTTGAAGATGATTGATGAGATGTTGCAAGGTGAAGAATTAGTTGATGAAGAGAACCAAACATCACAAGATAAAGAGTTGACCCAATGCTTAAATCCTAAAATGAATCTCATCCATCAATGTGAGATTAATTTTGGTGAAAAGAACAGGATTAGAGGTATCAAAATAAAGACAAAACGTACGTCAAGTAAAAGATTGAAGGATGGCTTAGAGAAAAGTTTAAGGAAAAGAAAGTATGTTAAAAATGCAAGACTGACAACAATATGGCAGATTCAAGACCCATACCCTTTTCCAATACTTAGGTTTTATTTTTGCTGATTTTATGTTTAGAACCTTTTAGTTTATACTATTTATATTATGATAATTGCAAGTTTTTTTTTGTTTAAATACTCTATTTAGGATTTCAAAGAAAATTCCCAAAATACAAAATACATCTAGTATGTCTATTATACCATATCTGATATTACATCAAGTTCAGGTTAGCTTTCAGTAATTTAAAATGTCGCATGTGTTGTTTTACTTGTTTTAAACAAAATTTCCTTTTTTTTTGTTATGACACATAGCAAATGCAACCACTTAGTGTTTTTATGGATAACATAAATATGGTTTACACTCATCATCTTTCTATGTCTGGACCACATTCTCAGGTAGTATTTGTAATATTTTCTTTTTATAATCAGTTTGTAATATTCTAATGATTTGAATTTCCATTTTAGGCCATTCATGCAGAAACAAGTGAACAAACTTTTACTGCTAATATCCTACCTTCAATGTGTATGACTGATTTACTTATGGTACTCTTTTTTACATTTATTTCTTAATTTCAATTATTGCATTTAATGTTAATGTTACATTTTATTAATAATTGTAATAATTAATTAAAAATGAAAATTTGATTTATAGGCATAATAAACATTTGGTTTTGACAATTTGGGAGTTGGTATCAAACCAAACACTTTGGGAGTTAGTAAGAAATGTGGTTTTTCTCTTCCATGCCTTGGTGACATGTTTTGTATTTGTAAAAGAGGAACTCATCAATGAACGAGAAATTATTGGACGCCCCCCGTACACTGATCTCGACTTTAAGAAAATGGTAAAGTACTTTAAAAAGTTCTGCCCCATATAGATATAAGTGATAATTACTAAGTTTAAATTCTTTATAATCTTCGCAGTCTAGTGATTCCTTCAATATGCTTGTTTGAGCTCTTTTGGTCGAGAAGAAGTTAGACGAAGTTGCAAAGGAAAGAGATTATGTACCTGTTATATTTTCTAACATTATGAATTGTAGCAAATCAAGATAGGTAATTGAGAGTTTTGTATAATACCAAACTCATTATTGTTTGAAAATAGCTTTTGAACAATTTTGACAAAATAACTTTTCCTTTTTTGAAAACAAAAAATCAAAATATCATTAGAAATTGACAAATTGTCTCACCCCCACTCCATAATGAAGATATTTGCATTGCATTGCAACTCCATAGTTCTTATATTTTAGTATGAACAAGTTTTACAATAAATTTTACTCGTGCTTATGCCTTTTTTTGCTTGCAATAGTTAGTATAATCGGTTCTAAGCAAGCTTGTTGAGGAGTTTGAAAATCAAATTGCAAGCAACTATGATATGGTATGCTAAAATTTAGCTTTTCTATTCAAAAGAGAATGAGCTTAACCAACATCTAAATTATTTTATGTTAATGTTGTAATTTGCAGCTAAAGGCGACACCTAAAGACAACACAACTTCACAGGGCTATAAGTTTTCCTTCAAAACTTCTTTCATAAATAAAAAGGTTTCTCTTAATCTACAACTATGGGTAGCATAATTGTATGTCAAAAACTACAAATATGATAATATCACCTTAATTTTTATACATACTGATTTCTTCGGTTTTTGATTTATGAAGAGAGAAGAAATGGATAATAAAGTCACGAAAGATGAATCTTCTTGCAGAAAAAGGGATGAGGAACTACAAAACCAAACCTTTAAACAACATATAATCTTTGATCGACAACAAAAAGATATTCAAGTTTGTTAATTTCCTCTATTTCTTGTGTTTTTCTATCAGCAGCGTGATTGTTTATTATAATTATCCTTCTTTTACAGGAATTAAAACATTGAATTCATGCAACAAAAGCTAATATGCAGTTTATGTAAATGAAATTTCATGAGGAATTTAACAATCTTTGTAAGTTTTTATGATAAAATTATTTATTTTTATCGCTATGCACATCTCCTTTTTCTTTTTTTTTGGTGGATTTGATTATTTGAAATGGGAAATTAATAGATTAATGTTAGATAAAGGATCCAGACTCTATTGAAATGGCTAAGGCTCCACACTATAAGAAATAACTTGATAAAGTAAGAGCCAGTATTTGATGCCATCTTAATTTTAACGCTTTCTTCAAAAGTTATTCTTTTGATGTAGATTCTTTTATAGATGAAGAGATGTTTGAAACAATGTATAAAAATGTTTTGGAAGTTATAGCGTTTAAGCAAATCGAGGAGTGCTCTTACTCAAGTGCTAAATGATTCTGATGCTTATAGGATGCCTCCATTAGCTCCTTGATTAACTAGGCTTGCTGAAACTTGTCCTACTGCTCCTCTAAAGTCAGTTATAAAATCAAGGTTTATTGATTTGGGATTGTGTTGAAATCTTGCGTTTTGAGGTTAGAGGACTCTTATTTTGCATTGTAGAGAAGATAACGCGACTAACTCTACGTTGAATTTGACACCATCTGTGTATTATTCGTAGTGCTTTAACATTTTTTCTTAGGTTCTATTTTTTATATGTAGAGATTATGTTTTATGATGTCTGACTAACCCCTTTTGGATCTCCTTCTCTCTGCAGTTTGAAATTTGGCATTGTCTTCAGCATCATTGGTTCCTTTAGTTCTAATCGAAGTTACAGGGACATCTGATGTACATTGGTGTTAATGTTTGCCGACTATTCTGTAGGATGTTTCAGACCTTCTAAAACAATTTTGGTGACTAGTGATTTAATATTATCTTCCTTCTGGTTTGCAAGTGTTGTATTAAGTATCTCCATATTTTCCCTTCCTGCATTGTGCAATAAATTTTGATCAGTGTGTTCATGACTATGTTCATCATTACCTTTGTTTAACATCTCATTAATTTGAACCTCAATGTTTTCAGGGGTGGTGGAAGGCTTAGGGATTAATAGTGTGACAATACCATCCTGTATGATTATAGTTTCTGTAGCTGGGAATATAGGATTGTGTTTCCCCACAGTTTTTAGAGGTTGAACCTTGTCTGCTTCCCACATAAGCTTTTGATAGCTTCTAGTTTTAAATGTTTTTTCAGCTGGTTTCTAGGTCTTACTTTAAGTTTTAAAGGGTGGCTTCCAGTGGTAAGAAATGGCTATGCTATCTTCCTATTAGTTGTCATCTTCCCCTAGTCTCATGATCGAGATTTCATCTGGGAGATCCTTGGAAAGTTCTACACTAATGTATATCCTTACATAGCCTATTCATTTCTTCTTTGCAATGTGTTCATCCATGCACAACGGTCTTCCAATATAGCTAGCTAAGGAGCTTAGCCCCTAGGTTATCTAATATTTAAGGGGAACATTTTGGAATTTATCTAAAGTGGGATGATTCGGATCTTAATGGTTTCTAGTCTCAAACTCGACTGCCAAGTTTGTAGAAATGTTGGTTGGTTACCAAGATGCCATGGTCCTTCTTCTAGGATTTTTTGAGCTTCAAAAATTGAAAAGAAGGTAAATAGAATCAATTTTTCTTTAGAGAGCAAGACATCTGTCAGTCTTTTATGTTTCTAGATTTTATTGGCTCATCTTGGTACTATTGGAAAAGCTAGCCATTGGTCAAAGAAGAATCCAATTATTGTGGATTCCCAGTTGTGTGCTCCGTCCTTTTAGTACCTTAAGGTCCATTTTTAGGGGTGGTATATATGCCAAGTTCAAGGGGATCAATGCATGTGATTGGATTTATTAATTTTATAAATTATGTCTTTATTATTATTTTACAATAGGTGGCTTGCAGAGAAGTGGGTGGATGCAAGCCATTGATCATAGACCCAAGAAAAGGGTAAAAGTGCACAATATGTCGAGCTATTGACATTAAACAACCACTACATAGGAGGCAACCCATGAATTATGATAGATTTTATTTCAGGTTATTTTATTTTCATATTTTTTAGTTATTTTATTTTTCTTTTATCTTTTTATCCCTTTTCTTGTATATTTTGCAAGGATGTAGTCAAATATTAGATAGATCATAACTAAAAAAATCATTATATTCAGGAAAGTACCATTAAACCTTCCCACGTATTATATATAATTATATTGTATACTTTAGGGACAATGTACAACTTTAAGCTTGGAGAAGGGGTTAATGAATTTTTAACGAATTCTTTAAGTTTATTACAATCTTGACTATAATATTTTATGAACTGATATCTTGACTTAATTGAAATATGTCTATCAATACTCTATTTCATTATTGAATATTGATTAAATTGGTATGGTGATAGTTATAATAAAATTACTTTTATAAGTTATATTTTTAGTATTCATTGAAATAATCAATTTCATGAAAGTTATCATGCTTAGTTGAACAATTCTAGAACTTGTTTTTATTATACATATTGAGATCATATTTGTTAAATTAAAACCATTAAAGTGATAAAGGCATTTAGATTCAACAATATGTGTTAACTTATTTCTTTGATCATTACCTTTCTTATAATTTATCCTTTAAGAATAACCAAGTTAAGCCTTAGCCTTTTTCAATGATTTCAACAACATACTAACCTTTATCCTATTTTTCTTTGAAGCCTTCTCATCCTTTTGAATCCTAAAGGTTATTTACATTATGTTTTTTTTAACTTGAAAATCTTGAAAGGTCCATTATTCCTTTAATTATGATACTGAATGGTCAAAATTATTGATTTAATTAAAAAATGAGCATAGAAAAAGAAAAGAAGACAAGAATATGGTACCAATGGAGTTTTAATAAAAGGAACTGTGTATATTGTGAACAAGTTTCATATAATTTCTCTTTAGTAAATTTCCTTCAATAATCCCATCCATACCATACTTGAACCCCATTACAACCTATATAAAGACCTTTTGATTTTTATTTCTAGTTATACATAAGTGGTGGAGATGTCATAATATTGCAAGCCTATAGTAAGAGTTTTACCATGCATTGATTGAGAGTTTGATTCTTTTCACCCTAAACCCTTGAGTGTATTGAGTGAAATCTTGGTAAAGGTGTTAAGATTTATGTTTTTTATTTCAATGTGATTATCAATGTGATTACTATTAATATTGACTTAGGAAGTTAATTTTAGGATAACTTGACTTTAATTGTATATTAATTTGATTCAATATGATATGTTGATTTATAGTATTAATGGACATATCAAAATTAATGAAGGATAGATGCTGTAAGAATTATAATTTTGATTATGGTTTGCTTGAGGACAAGCAAAAGCTTAAGTGTGGGGATGTATGAAAAATGCATAACTAACCATATTTATACATCATATTTGACGTATTTTTGCTTGATATTTTATACTTTTATTGTAAATTTAGTACTTAATTTACTCCAAGTACATTTGTAGGTTATAATTGCGATAGAATGAAGATTTGAAGCAAAGAAGGGATACATGTTCATGAATCTGGTAGTGTAAGCTCCTTAGATCGTGCAAAATCACAAATTTTGGAGATTTTAGGATATGCATAGTTTAGTAAATGCTTATGTATCTCCCAAAACACTAAAAACTACTATAAAAAGACATGATCAAAGGTAAAATAAAGTAGCAGACTTTAGGAGACAATTCATGACGTGAAGAACATCCAGTAGGGATGATATTAATCCAAGAATGTGTAGAATACAAAGAAATCATCAAAACATCCAATAGAATACAACATGAAACCTCTACCTTGTAAGAACATTTGATTGATGAGAAAGAGAGATTTAGAATTATGAACTCTTTGTTTTCTATTCTTTTTTCTTCCAGTTTATATTTGATTTCTTTTCTATTACATGTAACTAAATTATTTTTAGTGTTTAGGTATGATGAACCTTTTCTGAAATAACAATATGTTTTGATTCTTTTATTTAATGTAATAGTTTTGATTGATTTATCGTGATTCAATTTGTGTTTAATATATATTGTAATATATCCAAAATATTAGTTCATTATTTGATTTCATAACATAGGGATTAAGAAATACTATGTGTGAATAGATCTACCATAATTGAAAGGAGTTGATTGCAAGCCTAGGGATAGGTTAACATAAATCCTTTAGATTAGGGTCAAACCTAATAACAAAATTCACAAATAGGTAGCATGAGTAATTTGATTGATAAACTTAGGGTTAGTTGTTAATAGAATTGAGAGAGTTATTAACATACATAGGAATTTTCACAGTATAATAGTTAATAAAATAACTACATAATAAAAGGTTAATTATTTAATAGTTCTAGGAGGATTCATTATCTAGACACTAATTCTTGATATTGATTATTTTCTTTTCGTCTTTGAGTTCAGTATTACTGCCTACTTTATTTTAGTGATTTAAGTTTTAATTTTCTTTATTAAAATCCAAAATCAATCCTTAGGTTAGATAATAGGTGAAAGGTAATTACTAGTAATCGTTGTCTTTATTGGATCAACCCATACTTGTTGATACTAGCTACAGCTATGTCGTGCACTTGCGGTAAAATTAATATTCGTATAGAAATAACCAATCAATATGCTAAGCTGATATAAGAGAAAATAAAATATATTGCAACTCCAATGCTATAGAAACTAGTGGGATGAAATAATCAACCAAATGTCTAATAGCTCGATGTAGATAGCTAAGATCAATCGCTTAAAATTAGCTCTATGCATTAGAGTCTATAAATTATGGAAAGATAGAAACAGTAGGTGGTTTAAGCAAAAGCAAATGGATAAATTAAGCTTCTAATTGAGAACAGTACTAATGATAAAAGAGTACTGCAGATTATGGTTGAGAGAAGAACTAATAAATTCAGAAGTAACAACAACTCTATGATATGAAAGGTCAAATGTTATAGATTGTGAATTGTGCAAATCTCTTTTGGATGTATGCAACACTTATGCTTGTAAGTATATAGGAACCATGTGTATCATTCCTTGTATATGTTGTAAGGCTTAGCCTTCTTTTGGAAATACATTTCTTTAATTTTCAAAAATAAGCTAGAGTAGATATTCCATCATTTTTATCTAATTTTTTTAGTCATTAACAGTCTTCCTTCAGTTAAAGCATACAAAAAATGTGATTGACAATATTGTTTATCTCCCTTCATAACTATTGTTTACATTTTAGAGTGGCATAAAGATATTTTTGCTTTAATTGAGAGGGATTTACACAAAAATGTCTCTAATTTATGTTTTAGGATTAATAAATTTTGGGGATTTAATCAATATAGGTTTACAAAATTTATAGAATGAAATTTTTTAGTGTTTGTAAATTTATTTAAGGATTCACTTATTGGGGGAGCCGACTTGACTCTTTAAAAGATATTTTAATCCATGATATAGCTTATATGGAGTGCTATAGTAGTTATAATAGGGGGGTTATTACTGATTTAGCACTAACATCAAAAGTAATTAACAAAGATACCAATGTTGTGATATTTAAATTCTTTGAACATTGATCTAATAATTTTAACGTTTAAAAACTCAAGTTGATATTGAGATAAAATTTAGATACTCTTAAAATTGTTATCCATTTTTTAATTTAACTTCAAAATCTTCTTTTATACTTTAAAAGAAAAAGTAGATGTTAAAGAAGCTATTTTAAAATGGAATAAATAGCATTTAGGGGCTTGAGTGATGTTTTAACCAAAGAAGTTGATTGGTTTGAACACTTCTCCTACTCTCTACTTAGTTGATCATCTTATGTAGTTGGTCAATTTGAAGTTTCTTGAAACCATTCTTTTCGACATTTTTGCCAATGATTAACTAGTTGATGTGATTGATCACATTCATGAAAATTTTCTTTCGAACCTTAAGTGCATTCATGAATGTAAGGAAAAAAAGCTTCCATTTATTCAATCAATAATTTTCTTTTTTAATAATAACTTTCTACTCGAGTTGAACACTAATAAACATTAGAAATTAATATTTTGTTATCATAAAAGAGTCAGCTATAAAATCTTTTTGATTTAATAAAAAATTGAAGGTGCATTCTACTTTTTAATGTTTTAGCTAAAATTAAAGTTAGAATCCTAACATTTGGCAACATACAAAAAGACTATAATATTTAAAGAATGTTTTAAATAGTCCTCTAATTGATAGAATCGATAGAGTTTCAATTACATCAATGTTGATAGTTTTTTATAACAAAAAGCTCATGTTAGACAAGTGAGCAACTGACATAGACCCTTAAAAAATTAATCTCTAATTACTTCCAATTTCTCCTCTCTACTATAATTCTCCTTTCACTTTCCTTTCTGTTTTGCATCTTGTCATTATAGACGTTGTAACTTATATCTTTGGCCTCATTCTAGTTACTTCTTCTGGAAGCTTTTGGCACTCATTAATGATGATGTTAATGATGGACTTATGGTGAAATTCTAAGAAATAATATATACATGAACATTTCTTGATTAGTTTTGAAATGATGTCAAAAACATCACTCAATGAATACATACAATAAATCGTAGTTAAGATTAAAATAGTAGAAATCAAAATTTTGGATGTCTCTATTAGTAAGAGTTAAGCAAGAAGTGTTGGCTCTATTAGAGCCTAAGTCTATTTATATTTCAACAATTTATTTGAAATTAAATTTTAATTTCAATTAAAATTTAATTAGAATTACAAATAATCAATAAAAATTTAATTAGAATTACAAATAATTTTAACTAAATACTAATTATGTGTAAAGAAGATCTAATATCTAATATTGATCCTTATTTATTAAATATCTCAAATTTAATCAAAAATTTTCTCAAACTTTACAATCAAATCCAAGTTGATTACAATGTCTTTGCTTTCTTCAATTCGTTCTTTATGTAAGACCTATTAGATTTGTAAATATGTTGACACTGATTATAATTCATAATTAGATTTAAATAAATTAAAAATCATTTCAATTTATTTTTAATTCTCCAATTAAATAATTTATAATCAAAGATTAAGATTGGTGTTTGTTGTGTCTATTTTCTATTGATTTTGCTTGCATTCATATCTTGATTTTGGTTGCAAATTCTTGCAATTTTAATCTAAATTTGAATGAATTGAGTGAAAATGGTCGTGAATGTTGCATGAAGGTTGAAGGGAATGTTTTGTGAATTTTGCATGAACAATGAAAGGTAACATAAATTTTACGTTAAAAAAGTGGTGACAAAAGTGTCACCACCGTGACAAGCTTAATCAGGTGGTAACTAAAGTATCACCAAGTCACGGTGATGAACAGCCCTTATGGTTAGTCACCCACGTGTCTACTCCTTTGCACTCACTTTAAGATTGACATGTGCAAGTTTTGACGGCAGAACAAACCTACAAACCTAAACTTAAACTCATGCTATGAATAGAAGAGGAATGATACAAAAAAAGGGGGGCTGAAACCAAGAGCCTGGTGGCACATCCTGGACTTATTCAGGACATTCTAGGACTGATAGAGAAAAAGAAGGTGGGGAAGAGAGGAGAGAATAAATAGTAGCCAGGTGACTAAAAGAAGAAGAATAGCAGAGAGGCGCAAGCAGTGTGAGCTTTCGATCATCTGGGTGAGAACCAAGCAGAAGTAGAAGGCGAGAGCCAATGCAGAGAGTTTGAGAGTGGTAGGAGATTACCACAACTCCCTCATTCGAACGTTTGTTTTCTCATTTTGTTACATTTGTTGCATTGTTTCTCTGTTGTTTTACAAAAGTTACTCCTCTATTAGTTGATAGACTTATACTCTGTTAGTTGTTAATAATTCATTTTAGTTATCTACTTAGTTTATTGCTTTATTACTTCTCTTATGTTGATAAAGATGGGATTGAAGTATATAAAAATGATGAATCTTGTTATTTCCAGAATGGGCTGATTTTTTTCTTGAGGATTAATGTAGTCATTTTAGTCAAATATATATGATTAAGGGATTGTGTTATTGTCTTATGTTTGCTATAGTTTTTCAACTGACTAGATGTAAAAGCATGATCAAACTTTGCACCATTTTGATATTAAACAAAGGATTGAGAGAAGAAGTTTAATATGGAATGAGGAACTATAGATGCATAGGTTGAGAATTACAAATATAATAACTTAAGTTGGTAATTATTATTTATGTTTAATAATTAATTCGGATAATAACTTGTTGAATACAAAATTTAGATTTAGTTCATTATTTGAGTTGATATTTGCACCCAACTGTTAATCTTAGTAAGACAACTATCTAATCATTTCGCCTTAATCATGCGTAAGAGATTAAATTAGTGAAATTCATTCTCAAGAGTTTTCCGCTTTGATTAATTTATTCGTTTTTGCTTCCAATTAAATTAGTTTACTTCTCAGTTACTTCTCAGTTCAATTTTGTGATTTTTTTAAAGCTTTCACTCAACGAATTGAGATAGAATATTTATGATTGCATCTGTTTTTATTTTTATTCAAGTTTAATTTGAGTGACCAATTTCATCTCTGAGGGAGATGAACCTGGGTAATCAACTACAACTACCTCGTATATTTGTGAGTAGGATAGCCTAGGTATTTTTAAAACATATTTTGGGAAGAAATTAATTCTAAGAGTTTTCCACTTTGATTAATCTATTCGTTTTTGCTTCTAATTAAATTAGTTTATTTCTTAGTTTAATTTTGTGATTTCCTTTAAAGCCTTCACTCAACAAATCAGGATAGAATGTTTAGGATTGTATATATATTTATTTTTGTTCAAGGTTAATTTAAGTGGACCAATTTCTCCTCCATGGGAGACGACCCTAGGTAATCAACTACAATTACCTTGTATACTTGCAGTAGAATAGCCTAGGTATTTTTAGAGCTTATTTTGTGCATAATAAGTTTTTGGTGTCGTTGCCGAGGAACGTGTTTAGCATTTAGCCTTAAATTAATTTTGGTTGTTTTTGTTTGTTCACATGTATATGTATTATTGTGTTGTTTCATTGATTTGTTTGTTTAATTTTGTTATTAATTTAGCACTGCCTTTAGTTAGTCCCTGCTTGGAAGAAGGTCTCTAGAAGTTAATTCGTTTAGTTTATGATAGGAAGGAGATCTCTAGATGGTGAACCCATCCCTTTTATTGATAACATACATCGAATATAAAGATTTTAAGGGAAATTTGAAGGCGATCACGAGGAACCAAGCATGAAGATCAAGCTAATAGCCAAAAGATGGGTGAAAGGCAGTTACTAATGAAGGAGTATGCTATATGCTTGTCCTTAAGCACACAACACACATTACACACAATGCAAAAATGAGACAATGGCTTCGACTTCATGAAATAAATTTAATCTTAAACACAATTTGACAAGTTATATCTAATCATTAACGATCAAAATCTATGTATAAAGGCTTTGAACTAAATATACAAGTTATTCGAGATCTAAGTGTCAATTTATTTACCCTTTTAAATTGCACACAAACATTAATAATTCTTGGGTCCTTCAGACTCTATAACTATTCCTAAGTAATTTCATGAAAATTCAAGCTTATTATAAGTCCGGTAGGATTTTATTACAAACACTTTTTTTTAATTTTTAAACACGGACTTAGTTTTTTACTCGGAGGCAAACATTGGTGATGAATGTCGATCCGGTTACTCGACTAAGTTCTTTTATTAGATAGCTTGGATGAAAATGTAACACCCCACTCCCGCTGAACCGAACCCGATATCGGCAGTGATACCCGGATCCGTGCCCCGCGAGGGTGGCGTGTCACATCACTTAACAATTTAAAAACTCGGTATATTATTTTTTTTTTTTTTAAAACACTTTGTAATTGCCACTCATGTGGGACCATTCTTTCTTTTTCCAAAAACATTTTGCTTATCAACTGAAACCAAAGCACATCACATTTTAATCGAGAAATAAAGTACAGAAGGTGGTTAATAAGATTGGCCCATTTTATTTCAAATACACAGTACCATTATTTCAATACACATTTCTCAAAATATAATTACTCCACTCTTTATAAAATTATTACAAATTGCTCCCAAATAATACAATATTTCATTAAACATAAAAGTACACTCAGAGGCAAATAAAGGAGACCATTGCAGACGCGAACTGATCCCGACCTCTATCCTTAACTTGGTGCAGCAAGTCTACTCCCACTGTCTAACAGGGTATCCCTCTGTATCCTGAAAAATATTTGCAAATTTTGGGTGAGTT
>JANZXP010099030.1:0-20626 GCA_027576715.1 Erythroxylum flavicans
TCTTTTAATGTATGTGATGCCATGTGGAGTTCTATAGTAATTGCACGTAGCGCTCCGTTATCTTAGGTTATGTGTCGAAACGACCTACGGGCGTCCCGATGCGTATCCTAGGGTAATGGGGTGTTACAGTCAAGTTATGGAATCTTATGATTTTGAATTTAGAAATGTTATCAATTTGATTGCTAATGATTTTGGTTTGTGGAATTTTGTTCTATTATTGCCAGAGACTAATTGTATGCTAATTTAATTATTAAGATATGATAATTTAAGGTGTAGATGGATATATTAAGATTAAAAATGAATGGAAGTTTTTAAGTTCTATGATTTGGATTATCAAACAGATGCTTAAGTGTAAGGAAGTTTGATAAATGCTCAATAAACTATATTTTAATTCTATATTTAGTGTATTTTGTTTGTTTTTAATTATTTTTGGTACTTAACTCTATTTTTAGGTCTTCATTGCCTTCATGGATCAAAAAGAAAAGAATTTGGGCAAATCTGAGGTAGAAAATTCAAGAATTAAAGTTGTTTTAGAAGGACACACTTCTATGGGTCTTAAACACGACCACATGATGGACCTCTTAAGTCCCTGTAACCGTGTATGAATTAAAAGATGTTGTTATGCCTACATCGAGTTTAGACATGCCCATGTGGTAATGAACATGACCGTTTTGATAAATTGTGTAAGTTACTAGAATTGTGTTTCTACGTAACATTTAGTTTTAAAGAGATATTGAGGGACACGGTCACTGTACACAACCATGTGGGTGACTGTGTCTAGTATAAAAACCCTAATTTTGAAGTATAAAAGGCAATTAAGATAGGCAATACATTCGAGTTTTAAACACAGTTTTGAACCTTAAAGTGACAAAAGAGTAAAGAGTGATTTAGAGATCCAAATAGAGAGCATATTTCCATCAAAGCTTTAGTGGGTTTTATTATAAAAAGGGATATATATAATGAATTATCTTTTTTTAATTCTTCTTCTAAATCATTGGATATGTTTTATGTTTTTATTAACTAAATTTGTTTAGTATCTAGATAGGATGGACTCTATGATTTGATTCTTTATTTAATAGAATTTGATTGTTGATTCATTAGATTCAATTGTTTGTTTTAATTATTTCTTGAATTAATATTTTCAAATATTATTTTATGTATGATTTCAAATACTTTAGATTGAGAAATCCTTGGTATGAATAGATCTAGCATAATAGAAAGGAGTTTTGTGCAAACTTAGAGATATGTTGACATAAATCTTTCTGATTAGGGCTAAAACTAATAGTGAAATTCACAAATTGATTAATACAATCTTATAGGTTTTAACTAGAAAGAGATTTTAGCTAATCATCCTAGGATTACGTATTCAAAATCTTGAGAAAGATCCTAATATAAGATAAGAATTTCCACAAGGCAATGATCTTTAATTAAATTGCATGATAAAGGGTTAATAACTTAAGAAATCTTAAGGGTATTCATTACCTAGGTACTATTATTTGATTTGGTTAATCATTGAGAGATTTGCGTTCTTAGATATTACTTGTTTTAAACTTTAGTTTTGTTTTAAAAATTAAATTAAAACATCATCTTTTTTCAGTTAGATAATAGAAAATAGGTAACTACTAGTACTTGTAGTCCCTCACTTTCACTGTAGTATAATTTAATAGGTGCATTTGCCTTTAAGGATTTATAGGATAAGGATCTTGTGTATCATTAGTATTAATAGGTAATTCCTAGTTTCCATTTGCCTATAGTTTATAAACTTTATCCTTTGCAACTTTTGCATTAAAATTTTTGCTATGCATACCTAACTATAAGAAGCCACTCATCATTCTTTCAAGAGCTTTGGAAAATTCCTTTAAAAGGAATACATGATAACTAATACATAAAGAGAGTTAAAAACAGATTTTATCAATTATACTCTTCCAACATATGAAAGAGACTTATTACATTGATTATCCAATATTCCTTGAACCTTTTCTAAGAGGGGAGGGTAGCCCCTAAAATGTAATTTCCTTATAGATATCGGTAACCTAAGGTAATTGAAACGAGTGTGCCTGCGATGTCCATTAATCGTTGAGAATAATCTTGTATACTAGAGAGCATTTTTAGAGTAATATGTAGCTTTTTTATTTAAACCCAATCCAAACAACTTTTTAAAGGTATGGAGGTTGTCATTAGAGTGTTGATAGGCTTGTCATGAGTTTTAGATAAGTAAGAGGTCATTTGTAAAGGATAGATAAAATAATATAAGCTTTATGCATCTACTGTGATATTTGAAGCTCTCATCTTATGAGATGTTATGCTTCAACATTCTTATCAATGCTTCCATACATAGGATGAATAAGTATAGGGATATGGGGTCTCCTTGCCTTAGCCCTCTTTCTTTCTTAAACATCTTAATTGGTTCTTCATTAATAAGCACATTGAATGATAAGGTTGTTATATATATAATTTGATCCAATTCCTGAAGTTACTAGGAAACCCAAACGTTCTAGTAACTTGAGAATAAACTTCCAACTTATTGAATTATACACCTTGTGAAAATCCACTTTTATGATACAATTCTTTAGAGAGATAACTCTATTATACCCTTTGAGTAATTTGTGAACCAGTAGCCAATTATCCCCTATAAATATGTTCTTTAAAAAAGCACTTTGGTTTCACTAATTCAAGGCTTTAGAACTTTCTTTAACCTTGAGGCTACTAGTTCTAAAATGATTTTATAAAGGAAATTACAACTTAAAATATGTATTTATTCAAGGTACCTAGATTAAGGGTCTTGGTAATGAGACAAATAAATGTCTTATTGATATCTTTGAGCTTCTTTCCCTTCTAAAAGAATTCTATTACTGCCTTAGCTAACAATTGTTTTATCAAAGGCTAAACCTTTTGGAAAAAGAATATATTAAAGCCATTTACCTTATCTAGATTCATGTCAAAAACTAGTCTGTTCATATCCTAAGTTTTAAAAGGGCTACTCATAATCTACATTTCTTCATCAGAGAACTAATTAGATATAAAAGACATTAGGTTATGAGTTGAGGAACTTATTGATGCCACTACTCCCAAAGAATTCTTGAAGAAGGCATAAGCTTGACCTTCAAGTTTCTCTTGTGAACTAGCAACTCCCTCATTCATCATTGCTAAGGAACTAATTCTATTTGTATATTTTTTTTGTTCATAATGGCTCTATAAATAAATTGGAATTTTTATCCTCTTCTTTAAGCCATGAGGATCTTGATTTTTATTTAAGTAGGGAGTTGAAGTTCCCCACTGCCTTGGTATATGAATTGAGGGCAATCTTATCCTCTTTTAGCTTGTAGGGGTCATCTGGATGTTTGTAAACTTCCTCTTAAATCACCTCTAATGAAGCTTTTGTAGCTAAGACCTCCATATAGGATCCTACATTCCTTCTAACGTTAAGTTTTTTAAGTTACTCTTTAATTAAACCCAACTTCCTAAAATAGGCTTTATTCCCATTTATGGAATTAGATAGTCATTTTTACATAGCCTCCGAAAATCCTTCATCATTTTCTAGGAAAGTATTAAATCTAAAGGATTATTTTCTTCTATATTTGGTAAACATATCTCTTATTACTATAGGGTAGTAGTCATAGAATATGGGATTAATAAAGGTAGCTTTACTCTCATTGAATCTAGTCAACTAGTCCTCATTCATCATGGCCCTATCAAGTTTTTTTACCTATACTCCATGTTTGCTTCTATTTGTTACACTTAATTTCTCTACATATTTTTTGCAGTCCTCTTCGAAGTTAACATGAATTGCCTAAAGCTTGCGAGGTACAAAGAGTACTATTAAAATCTCCTAAAATTTTATTAATAAATCGAATACCAATTAGTTTACTCAATAACCTTTATCTTTGAAATGAAAAGATAGATCTATACACAAAGGATATGATTACTCTCAGACATTCTTGATATAATCATACCTTTAGATGCATCAACTGATCACTTGCTTAGAGAATATTGACTTTAACTTGTTTTAGTTCAAAGAAAATCACTATTCTTCTATAGTAATGGTATTGGTGATTAGATAAAAAATTCTAGTGTTTGCTTAAGAATTTTAACTTCGTTATATACTCCTAGTTAAGCTTATATTCTAAAAACCCCACCAACATAAGTTTATTTTCCAAAACAAAGTCTTTTAAGGGCTGCTATTTCTTGTGGCAATTAGTGTCCCTCATATTAAAAGGCACTATAAACATTTAGAGAAGTTTTAGATGGATCCCTTGGATTTTCTTCTCCTCCACAATTTCCTCTTACTATTTTTCCTAAACTCCATATCGGACATATCTAAGTTGCCTTTATACAAATTACGAGTATCTATCCTGATTAGAAGTTTAATTGTTCCCATCTAATACACTTTTAGTCTCAAGTATTACCTTTTCCAAGGGATTGCTTTGTCCAGTTAATTCTCCCTCCTTATTCACTCCATGTTTATGTATAAATAGGCTGGATTCTTGGTTTTCATTGATTGCACTAATTATTTTAGGCTCTAAATTCCCCTTCAATTGAGTGTCCTAGTTCACAGAGCTCAGATTCCATTATTCCTCAATCATTTTCCCACTAAGTACTTCCTTGTTATCATTTGTAGTTTTTTTAACCTAAAGGCTTATTAACTCAACATTATCTCCTCTAGAAAACTTTCTACATATGGTTCTCATCCATTTACCTTGTAAATGTAAGTTTCCATTGATATGAAACTTTAATAGAATCCTTAAATAATGTTCAATCTTCTCTAAGCCTTGTTAATATTATAATATCCAATAATTTATTACTTAATTCCATATTGATATACAACCTAGCATACCCAATCCTTTTCTTCATTGTTATGGTTTCATCCACATAGATTAGGATTCCAAAGAAACTAGCTAATGCACTAAGCCCTTTTATAGACTAATATTCTAAGGGCATATTATGAATAACAATAATACTCTTATGTTTGATAGATTCTAAGCTTACACTTAGTCTCTAACTTTAAAGGAAGATGAGCAAATTTTGGATGTGCCATAAACCAATATGAGGATTTCCTTAGCTCTTGGTATCAATACTTCATTTAAACCTTTGCCTTTCCAATTCTTATGAGCCTGATTATTAATTGTTGGAAATGGTGGTCTTCTACTAAGGCAAAAACCAACTAGAGTTGAAAAACAACTTTTGGCCCCTTCTTTCAACATGCTCAAGCCATAAGAGACTACCAAGACATCATCAAAGGTAATGGGCAACAATAGCCAAAGGATGATTTGGAATTCTCTCTTGTCATTTATTTCTAATTCAGACATGGGTTTATAAGGCTGAGATTCGAAGCATTAGCCACTTCCTTCTTAGGTCATCATTAGGGGAACTTTATGGGGATTGTTTGAAGTGAGGGGTGGATAAGATAATAGTTCTAAAGTGAATTTACCATATCCAAACACCATTTTAACTTTAGCAAGAAAAAGGCAAGATGACAAAGGTAGGAAGGTGATAGGATTAAAAAATGTTTCAAAAACTATAATAAGAGGTACACGTAGAAAAAGTCAAGGTTAAAAGGATAAAAATGCCTTTAAGATGGCTAAGGTTAGAGCTCAAAAGAGACAAAGAAGAAAGAGTAGGACAAAGCAAATTGAAGGAAAGCTAACTAAAAGAAAGTAGTGAGGAGTCTAAAGGCAATAATAAGAGCAAAGCTAACGAACAGATAGTAAGGTTAAAGAAGAAGCTCCTTATCTTAGAGAGAAGGACAAAAATCTCTTAATTTCCATAAGAAAATTTCCATAACTTCCATTCAATAAGTCAAAAGAGTTAACAAAGTGCAAATACTATTAACTCTTTTATGAACTTTCTAACATTATATAATTGACATATATGTCTAGTTCTTAAACAAGAGAACATAACAAGTATGCAAGACATATTATTAATATGCTATATGCATATTAATAGAAATATGAAACTTTTATGTTATGTTTCTCAAAAGTAATACTCTATATTAAAGTGGTATGATTATAATATCATCATATGTGATTCAATACTCTTTTATAATGATTTATAAATTCAGTCTTATAAACATTTGCACTTGAGAACTTTTAGCCCCTTTTTTCAATATGTTAACACCATGAGAGATTATCAGGCAATCATCAAAGGTAATAAGTAGACAGTAGCTAAAAGACAAGTTGGAATTCTCTTCTACACTTATTTCCAATTCAAACATAAGTTTATAGGGCTGATAGTGGGAGCATTAGCCACTTCCTTCTTACGTCCTCATTCACCTAAGTACTCAAAACTGGCAACAGTGGGGTAACATTATAGGGAGTGTTTAAAGTGAGGGTTGGTAAAGATAATAGTTCCAAATTAAATCGACCAGATTTAGACATCATTCTGACTTTAGCGAGAAAAAGGCAAGGTGAAAAAGGTAGGAAGGTGACATGTTTAAAAATGTTTTAAAAACTGTAATAGGGGGTATGCATAGGAAAAGCCAAGGTTAAAAAAAGATTAAAAAACACCCTTAGATGGCTGGGTTATAGCTCAGAAAAGATAAAGAAGAAACAGTAGGACAAAGCAAATTGAAGGAAAGTTGACTAGAAGAAAGCAACGGGGAAGTCCAAAGGCAACCAAGAGCAAAGCTAACGAACAAATAGCAAGGTTGGAGAAGAAGCTCCCCATCTTAGAGAGAAGGTCGAGAATCTCTCAGTACCATAAGAAACTTTTCATAAGTTCCATTCAATATGACAATAGGGTTAACAAAGTGCAAATATTTTTAACTCTTTTATGAACTTTCCAACTTTATGTAATCCATATTTATTTCTAAATCTTAAACAAGAGAAGAAAATGAGTGTGCAAGAAATATTATTAATGTGCAATATGCACATTAATAGAAATTTGAAACTTTAACGTTATGGTTCTCAAAATTAATCTATAAATGAATGTTTAATATAATTCATAAAGTGTATATACATATAAAGAGTGATGAAATGTTATCAAGAAGATATAATACCCTATATTAAAGTGGTATGATTATAATATCAACACATGTGATTCGTTTCTCTTTTATTATGATTTAGAAATTTATTCATATAAACATGTACACTTGAGACATTTAATACTATTAAAATTGTTTAGTTTGGTTTTCAATAGACAAAAAGAGGAAGTAAGAAAAAGAGAATAGGAAAGAAAGAGAAAAATATGAATAAAAGAGCAATAATTTCTTTGTATAACACTTACTTTTATTTTGCTTGAAAAGAGGGTGTAAGTGATTTAATAATTCCTTTATAAAATATTTAAGGCCAAAATTTATATTTTTAGTTATCTAAAAAGTTATATCAAATGAAGAGCATATATATATATATGGGTCACTTTAAAGTAATATTATTATTTGATAATTAATTCAATAAAATAATATAAAAAGTAATAAAATTTTAATATAGGAAAAGGATTTTAATATCTTTTTCATTAAACTATTGTCTAAGAATTTTATTCATGGCCTCTTTTAATGTTAGAAGCTTGAAATTATTGTACCTTAAGAATATAGATTCCCAATATCTAACAATAAAAGAATATAGAAGTAATAATGTATGAAATATGCAATAATAGAAAATAAATTTTTGCCTCATTAATTTAACAATATATATTCAATTTATATTTTTCTTTATTTTATAATATAAGATATTTTAATAGTAATAATTCTCCTTTTTATAAATTAAGGTCAAATTCATACTTTTGTTAATAGAAATTTTTTAAATTTAAAATATATTTTTATTTAAAAATACAATCTTCTTGTCACTTACAATAAAAGAATTTTCTGTTTTTTATTATTCTTATCAACATCAAATAATAAATTTATGATAAGTTTGTATTTTTCCCGAGTAATAATTTTACAAAAATTATATATATATATATATATATATATATAAATTTTTGTAATTTATAAATTAAAATTTTATTATTTTCTCCTATTTTAAAAAAATTTAAGAATTTGAGTCATAATCAACATCATATACATTGAACATGTTAATATCAATTAATTTTAGTTTTTTATTTAGTTTTAAATTGTAAATTGGCTAATAACTTTATCGAAACGTATTTTTTACGATTTATTATTTGTATTCTACAAAAGCTATACTAATAAAACTATTCATACTTACAAAATTATCACCATTATGCCTCTCAGAATATATTATTTATAATTTATTATGAGTATTCAAATATGTGTGTGTATATACAGAATATGTATATAAAAATACATGTACGTACAGAACTATCACAATTATGCCTCTCAGCAACAGAGCATTTTCTTTAAATAAAACGCAGCGTATACAAGAATGGACGAAGCCAGGGTTTTGAAACCTGTTAGGCTTGCTTCAACTCAAGCTTAGTCTCCTTGCTTATCTATCAACATCCGACAAACTTTCTATTGGGTACTGTTAATCATTCAGTTCGCTTCCGTTTCTTCTGCTTATTAATTTTCTTTTGTTTTTGTTTTCATCTTAAGAATGTTGCGTTCTTTCTATCTTGGATCCTTAGCTAAAGGAAGGGTTTCAACTATGTTTTACTCCTTAAACTAATGAGTTTCCTGTGTAGAGACCCGCTTCTTGATGATTTAACAAATCAGTTTTGAAACAAGAACGTACCCATTTGGGGAAAACTTAAAAAGAAAAATGGGTTGATTTTGAATTTGGAGCACTTTCTTGAAAGACAATGTCTTGAAGGATGTTTGTTTCTTGATTTATTACCTCAGGAGTTTCTGTCTCAAAATCCTTCATTTCTATCTTCTCACTTTTGTTTCGAAACAGGCGCATAATTTGTCAAATGGCTTTCATTCATTATGGCCGAAATGCCTTAAGGAAAATTGGTCAAGAAACTAAAGTTAAAAGCTTTGATTGTCCTTTACAACTACTATATGCCTGTCAAGGAGTTCGATACAGAAAGTTGGAAGTTATTCTTACAAAGGTAAGTGTTGGGTGATGTATATGATTCTTGTGAATTATTTGCACGATATGATGTTGATAATTGATCTATGTTCTTGCAGAACATAGATAAACTTGGGAAAGCAGGCCAGACGGTGAAGGTTGCGCCTGGATATTTCCGTAACCACCTTATGCCCAAACTGCTTGCTGTTCCTAACATTGACAAGTTCTCTTATCTCATCAAGGAGCAGCAAAAGGTATGCCTCTCATTTTCTTGCATTTGTGTTCACGCACTTGTGTGTTTCTGTACAGTTGCCTACCAGTTGTCTTAGTCCTGGTTTCCATGATTCAGTGTGCAATTACTTTGATGCTTGATAACTGCTAATCATTGGTGTGCTCGTTAGATGTTCCAAGCTGAGGAAGAAGAAGAGGTCAAAGTAGTTAAAGATGGTAGGGAAGATAAGATGAAAGAATATGAATCGGCGGCAAAACGCTTAGATAGTACCCCACTGGTTTGTTCCCTCTCTTTGATGTGCTATCGAGTTGCTGAGTACCCTTACTGTGGCTTTGCTCTTGTGGACCTTAATTGCGTTTACCTTTGGAAATTTTGCTGGATCTGCATGCAACTTTCAATTGTATGCTGTGTCATTGTTACCTGTTAATTAAGTCTTACAAGCCATTTACTCTTCTTGTAGACAATTAGGGCAGGTATTAATGCTTTAAAGTTCCGAGCTCGTGCATCAAAAGATGAACCTATTGAAATTCTTTCACCCGTGACAAAAGATGATATTGTAAATGAGGTACAGTACTGTTCTTCGGTAGTCTTTTCCATTGAACCACCAGGAAAACTTTTTCCTTGAGATGGCCTTGTTTCTTTTTAAGTATATTTGGAATTATTAACTTTAAAAAAGATTAATTTCGGTATAAGGGCATTCTAACTATTCATAACTTATGTTTTTTCTAACGAGTTTTTTCTAACCTAGGCATGTATTATGTGGAGTCTAATATGCATGAGCACACTGAATTGTGCATTCTTTTGGTAGGCATATGGCTGAGTTGTAGTGATTAAGGTGGAAATTCTTGCTAGTTGTCATAGCAGCAAATTTTGCAGTTATGGTTCTGTTGAAAACAATGGCTTCCAGGTATACTGAGTTCATCTGGAGTGGGAAAGGAAAACAAAGTACTGTTGGTGCTTGGCTGAATAATGAGCTTGTAACAAGGGAAAGAAACAAATGCATTTTGGGTAGATGATTTTCAGATCTGAGTTTTTATGGAGCAGAGACATTAGAGAGTAATAATAACCTTTTCTTGTTTTTTTCTTTTTCGGTACATTAGAGGTGCTAGTCATTCAAAATGTTACATATTTTTCTAATATAATTGAATTTACACCAATTCAAATTTCGGGAATTTAATTGTTAATATAAATTGATTTAAGACTAGCAAAAAGATTAATCTCTAATGTAGTAACTTTACTCTTATGGCACATCAACTGATAGTTTTATTTCACTGCAATAAGCTGATAAATGCCATCATTCTTGTTAAATTGCTGTTTGTAATTCTAAGTTCTAGATGTCACATTTTGATGCTTGTGGAGATTTATTTGTCTTGAAGATTTAGATGTTTCTGGTGATGTTTTTGCCCCACTTGTGGAGGTGTAACTTTTGATTAGCTTTTGGATTTGAACTTCGGCAGAGCTATGAAATTTTTTACTGGGGTTTGAGGACTTAGCTCTTAAGTTTTGCTGTTGCTGTTTGTTTCCACCTCACTGATAAGTTCGGTTTACATTCAGGTGGTAAGGCAGCTGAATGTGCAGATTGAGCCTGAAAACCTTTATCTACCATCACCTTTGACAACTTTTGGTCAGTTTGAGGTGCCATTACGCTTGCCAAAGTCCATCCCTTTACCAGAGGGAAAGCTTCAGTGGAGTCTGAGAGTCAAAATTCGGGGTAAATAAAATGATAATTATTTTAACAGTCTTGAAAGGATGGTTAAAAATAATCTTGAAGAACTTTCAGAGCATCCCACTAAAGGTGGCTTTGGAAATCTTAGCAGTGAGATGAGGTACTACATTTTTACTTTGGTTTTCGTTACTACATTTCTTTTGGTACTAATTGGTGATTGCGAAAACATTGCTAGGGGATTAATAATTTTTCAAGCATCGAGTGTTGTATACCATGATATTGGCAATTCCACATACATACCATGGGAAGTGTTAGAAAAAAGATTTAATCGTTGGACAATCTAAAGAGGACATTTATGGATGTGCCTCTTAGTTAAATTGAATGTTTTTTTTTCAGTTTTTATGGTGTGAGCTTGTGAATTTTTTTATTCTTTTACACGAACGTTTTACTCGGGAGCTTATCAAAATTGATAAAAAAATGCATAGTTTTTAATGGATAAATATATAAATCTACTCTTAAGCTTTATATATATTTTAGGGTAAAAGACAGAGACCTCTTTTATGGTTTAAAATTTTTGATAAAAATTTTATCTTTTAGATATGATTTAAATTAATTATATTTGACTTAAATTAATAATTTAAGATAATTTGGTTACCAATTTTCTTGAAATTGTTCCATATTAAGCTTATTATGGCAGAATAAACAAGTCTTATAAATGATCAATCCCTCCTCGGAATTAAGTTGCATATTATCTTCAATGTACAAAATATAAAAATAAAAGAAAAGTTAAGGATAATAAATATAAGGGAGGAAAATGACAACAACAACTCCCATTATTGACACATGCAGTTTTGGAAGTTTGAATAGTACGTAGTCTTATCTTTAATTAGTAGAGAGATTGTTTTAAATGACTCACATAAGGACGAGAGCAAGAGCAAATGGAATAAAATAAAATAATAATAATAAACAAATAAATAAATATAAATAATAAATAATAATAATAATAGTAAGAAAATTATTTTAATATTAATAATAATGAAGAAGAATAAGTTTTTATATATGGAGACTAGTAAGTTGTGAGTGTATTTTAATTATTTTATATGACTAAATTCTTTGCAAATGAATTGAGGATGTTTCGAAAACTGCCTTTAAGATGAGGTATGGGTATTATGAATTCTTATTTATGCCTTTTAGATTAACAAATGTACCAGCTTCTTTTATGAATTTGATGGATAGGGTATTTCGAGAGTACCTAAATAAGTTTGTGATCATTTTTCTTGATGACGTATTGGTGTGCTCGGGTAGTAATGAGTAGTATATAGAACATCTGCAGATTGTATTATAGACCCTACGAGAGAACTAGCTATATGCTAAGTTCAATAGGTGCCAATTTTGACTAGATAAAGTTACTTTCTTGGGTCATGTCATTTCATTTGAGGGACTTAGTGTGGATACCCAAAAGATTGAAGTTGTTACTAATTAGAGATCTCCCACCACTGTGACAAAAGTCAAGAGTTTTCTTAGATTGACAGGCTATTGTAGGAAATTTGTTGAAGGATTTTCCAGTATAGCAACCCCACTGATCAAGTTAACGTGAAAAGAGAAGAAGTTTGAGTGGTCAGATGCATGTCATCGAAGTTTTGATGAATTGAAAAAAAGATTGACGACGACTCCTGTACTCATATTACCTACACGGACTGATAGATTTGTAGTGTATAGTGATATCTCGAGACAAGGGCTAGGATGTGTACTCGGGCAAAATTACCCCACCCATGATCTAGAATTGGCAGCAGTAGTTTTTGCGTTGAGAATATGAAGGCATTACTTAGATGGTGTTCCCTGTAGGATTTTCACGGATTACAAGAGTTTGCAATATTTATTTACTTAGAAGGAACTAAACACGAGACAGAGACGGTGGTTGGAGTTAATAAAAGATTATGATTATACCATAGAGTACCATCCCGAAAAAGCCAACGTAGTGGCTAATGCCTTAAGTAAGAGACCTATCAGTTTGATAGCACAATTGAAGACGATATATTTTTCACTTCTAGTGGAAATGAGGTTTTTAGGAGTGAGATTGGATATGACATACTCGGGGGCATTAATTGCTACCTTTCACATTTGTCCCATCTTGGTGGATCAAATTAGAGAGAGACAGAAACAAGATCCACAATTGTTGAAATTGAATATAGACGTTGAGACTAGGCAGAAAATGGATCTTACCATCAAGGAAGGTATTACAGTGATGAGAGGGCAACGATTATGTGTACTAGATGGAGGAGACTTAAAGAAAGAGATCTTAGAGGAAGCTCACTCCTCAACTTACGATATGCATCCGAGTAGCTCGAAAATGTACCACACTCTTAAAGAACGCTATTGGTGGAAATGAATAAAAAGGGAAATAGCAGAATTCGTTTCTAAGTGTCTAACCTGTCAGCAGATAAAAACAGAACATCAGAAGCCAACAGGATTAATACAACCCTTCCTTATCCCAGAATGGAAGTGGGAGAAGATTACTATGGACTTCGCAGTAGGACTTCCACGAAGTCAGAAGGGGTATGATGTTATATGGGTGATAGTGGACAGGTTAACAAAGTCTGCACATTTCCTTCCAATCAAGAATAATTATCTCTTAAACAAGTTTGCCCAATTGTATGTGAATGAGATAGTAAGACTTTATGGTACACCGATCTCTATTGTCTCAGACAGTGACTCTAGGTTTACATCAAGATTTTGGCTCAGTTTACAGAAAGCCTTACATACACGTTTGAGGTTTAGCACTATCTTTCACTTCTAGACAGATGGACAGTCAGAGAGGATTATCGAAACACTTGAGGATATGCTTAGGTCCTGTGTTAGGGAGTTCAGGGGGATTTGAGACACGCACCTACCACGAATAGAGTTCATGTACAATAACAATTATCAGGCCAGTATTGGCATGACCTCTTTTGGGGAATTTTATGGAAGAAAATGCAGAACACCAGTATGTTGGATGAGGTAGGTAAAAGGAAACTGATAGGTCTCGAGCTTGTACAAGTGTCAACAGATAAAATTCAAGTTATTTGGGACAAATTAAAGATAGCCCAAGACAGGCAAAAAAGCTATACAAATAATCGTCGTAGAGATCTTGAATTTGAAATTGGAGATAAAAGTTTTTCTTAAGATTTCCCCTTGGAAAAGTGTACTTAGATTTGGGAAACACGGTAAGCTAAGTCTACGTTACATGGGGCCATATAAGATCGCATAAAGAATTGGGTCAGTGACATATCGATTGAAGCCACCAGATGAACTTGTGAGGATTCACAATGTCTTCTATGTATCTATGCTTCGCAAGACCTAGTGGACCCTTCGTATGTAATTATAGCACAATCGATGAACTTAAAGGAAGATTTGACTGTTAAGGGGGAACCTGTATAGATCCTCAACTGCAGAGAACAAGTTCTGCGTAATAAGATTATTCCTTTGGTTAAGGTATTGTGGAGGAATCATGCGATAGAGAAAGCTATATGGAAACCTAAGTAGCAGATGCGTGCATTGTATCTCCACTTGTTTTGAACATGTATAATTTGTTAAATTTCGGGGGCTAAATTTGTACAAGGAGGGGTGATTGTAAAACCCCGAACCTTTCTTTCATTGAATATAAATTTTTATATTCAGTGAATTGTATTTTTGAATGGATAGTAATTTTTAAGGGACATAACCCCGAAATATTGAAAATTATCCGGAGTAAGTAGTAGAGTCCAATGATAATGAAATGGATAAAAATAAGTCCGATAAGATGGATTTCAAGAGTTTCGAAAGTTTAGGACTAAAATCCTTTTTGGAAAGTAATGGGTATTAATGATTTTAAACTCATTCAAAAAATTTAAAAACATCCAATCAATAAGTATTGATCTTAATTCGAGTATTTTATGGTCAATTTGATGATAAGACAGTTGTGAAATATTTTTAGGATTTATTTCGGTTAGTTAGTGAATTAAATGCATTAAAGAACAATTTAATCTTTTTGGTATTCATTAAAGGGTAATTTGGTCATTTTACATGATTTTGGTGGAAGGATGAGTCATTAGAAGAGAACCAGTAGGAAGGTGACATGTGGAATCCATTAAATGAGTATAAAAAAGCATCAAGTAAGACATTTAACTTCATTCTTTAACATAACCGTGAGTGTTTGAGAGAGAGTAAATGTGAGAGACCAAAAACAAAAGTGAAAAGAAGAGAAGCAAGTGTGAAGGTAAGCTAAGGAGAGAGGAAGAAAATGGCTTCCATTGTTGATGGTTTTGATGGAGATTTGAAGAAATCTTGATCAAGTAAAAGTGTTCAACAAATACCCAAAAGATTCGAGGAAAAAGTGGTAAGTTCTCCTAGCTTAAATTACTAAATTTTGTGGGTTTTTAATATGGGATGGATGTGTTTAAGATCAATGGTGCCTTGGAGTTATTTTGATGTTTCTTTGCATGAAATTAGTTGAATATGACAAAAGAGTAAAGTGTAGTAGAATTCTGTCGTAGGTTTATTTGAACTAGTCTCATTGTTTTAGCCATAAATCGACCTACAAATCTCCAACTTGGGTGATTCCAACTAAACGTTAAACTTAAGACATAGCACTAAAAATTCCTAGAAGTGACCCTAACCTAATTCTAGCTAAATCATATTAGAATTTGAGATTGAAAATGGTGATATGATGCTGCCCCTGTGTTGAAGCAGCTTATAATGTTTGGTGCATGTTTCTTGATTTAAAACTTCAAATTGCCTGATTTTTTATGATATGGAAACTAGAGACATAGGGAAACAAATGTCTAGAAGACCTCAAAACCTACTATGAACATCTACTTTGTGAAAATTTAGGAACAAGTGAAGGAATGAATTCTAAACAAGGATCATAATCGTGACTCATTATGTATGATAATGATATGGTGAATTAAAATGAGTGAGATAGTGTTTGAAGAAATTGGTAAGTTAGAATGAGTAAAATATGGTATTTAAGTGACTTTCGAAGTTATATTTAGAAATGGAGAACAATAGGTTAGCTTACGGAAGTAAGCAGAAATACAATTAGTGTACGTGTTACGTGATTAAATACTAATCTTAAATTCGATTAAACTGAATTTATAGTTTTAATGTCTTATTTTCGAATTTGGAATTAAATGCGTAAGCGAAATATGTTTTATGTGGGTAAAGTACAGGCACCGAATGTGTGAGTGTGATTAGCGATAAGTTTGCAAAACAGTGAGTCTTTAAATTGATTTTATGAAAATGATTTCTATTATATTGTGAAGTGAATATTGATTATAAGTTTTATGTGAATATTGCTAGTATAAGTTTATGTTTTAGCAATATATGAATTGAAGTTTGAAAGTTAAATCTTATATGATTTGAGTTTACATTGAAATGATGTTATTGGTTGATAAAAAGGAAATGGTTTCTAACATTTGGTATACCGATAAGTTTTATACATTATACTGGTGTATAATGGTTAACCTAGTACGAGTAAGCGATATAGAACCAACTCCTTAACTAGTGATTAATCAGTTGTGGATAAGCGATGTAGAATCAACTCCGTAACTAATGGTTAACCAGTTACAGGTAAGTGATGCAGAACCAGCTCTATAACTACCGATATATACCAGTTATCCTAGTGCGGGTAAGTGATGTAGAACCAATTTCGTTACTAGTGGTTAACCAATCACAAGTAAACGATACAGAACCAACTCTGTTAATTTATGCATGAGGGTACCATATGTTAAAGAAGTTAGTGATAAGCTATGTCGTGTAAGAAATTTATGGCATTTTTAATGCAGCCACTATTTATTTGAGAAACTTGATTTCAAGAAGCATATATGTTTCATATTAGTATTGAATTACATTAATTGAGATGAATTTGTTTTAGGGAGGTTTAAGTTGTTAATTATGATTTGAATAGAAAATATAACACTCACTAAGCTCGTTTAGCTCATACTCTCTTTTCTGATTTTAAATAAAACCTCCCAGATGCACGCTCAGGGGCTTCAGTAGCATAGACTCCACCTCACGAGTAGTCAACTTCGTCACGTACTGTTGTGTAGGCATTTTTTCCTTGTAAATGTTTTTGAGAACATTTACATTTTCATGAATATGTTTTGAACTGTTTTTTGTGTAAAGAACGCATGAATATGAATATGAACGTTTTAAAGTTAAATGTATGAATATATCTGAGCTTTTTTTTAAGATTATTGAAGTGATTGTTGAGATTGCTTGTAAATGGACTTAAAGTCCAAAATTTGTAGTGGAGATTTTGAGATGATTATAGAAGTGTTTTTGAACTTTTACAAAGAATTGAAAATTTTGGGAAGGTCAAAACACAATTATTGTGTTACCAAAATTTTTTATAAAAAAAACTCTACTGCTTATGTCTTTTAATGTTAAGGCTTTTAGGTAAAAAGGGCAATAGGCTTAGTTCTATGAGAGCCTTTCAGCTGGATCAGATATTGACTGGAGGGCAACCATAGGATGCCAGGCAGACTGTCTAGTCATTTCAGTATAGGAGCCTATCAATATTTTTTTATTTCGACAACACAATGGTTGTATTTTGACATTCCAAAAATTTTCAAGTCTTTGTAAATGTTTTAAAACACTTCTAAAATCATCTCAAAATCTCCACTACAAATTTTAAACTTTAAGTCCATTTATAAGCAATCTCCACAATCACTTCAATAATCTTTTAAAAAAAACTCAGACATATTCATACATTTAACTTTAAAATATTCATATACATGAGTTCTTTACACAAAATACAATCCAAAACATATTTATCAAAATGTAAATGTTCCTTAAAACATTTACAAGGTAAAAATGTCTACATAGTAGCTCATGACGAAGTTAACTACTTATGAGTGAAGTCTCTATTACTGAAGCCCCTGAACGTGCACCTGTGAGGTTTCATTTAAAAACAGAAAAGAGAGTTTGAGCTAAATGAGCTCAGTGAGTGCTAGATTTTCTATTCAAATCATAATCAACAATTTAAGCCTCCCTAAAAGAAATTCGTCTCAATTTGTATAATTTAATACTAATATGAAACATATATGCTTCTCAAAATCAAGTTTTTCAAGTCGCTTTTCAAATAGCTTATCACTAAATCAAGAAAAAGCTCAGGCATAAAGTCACGGAATTAGTTCTACATCGCTTACTCGCGACTGGTTAACCAATAGCTATGTAGCTAGTTCTACATCACTTACCCGTACTAAGATAATCGCTATACATGGGTAGTTACGGAGCTAGTTTTGCATCACTTACCCACAACTAGTTAACCACTAGTTACGGAGCTAGTTCTACATCACTTACTCATACTAGATTAATCGTTATACACCGGTATAATAACATGTATAAAATCTATTAATATACAATAGGCTAGAAATCATTTCTTTTTTATCAACCAATAATATCATCTCAATATAAACTCAAATCATATAAGATTTAACTTTAAAACTTCAATTCATATATTGCCAAAACATAAACTTATACTAGCAATATTCACATAAAACTCATAATTAATATTCACGTCACAATATAATAGAAACCATTTTCATAAAATCAATTTAAAGAACACTCATTATTTTGCAAACTTATTGCCAAGCACACTCACGCGTTCGATGTCTCTCCTTTACCTACATAAAACGCATTTCACTTAGGTATTTATTTCTAAATTCAGAAATAAGATATTAAAACTATAAATTTGGTTTAACCGAATTTTATATTAGTATTAATCGCGTAACACGTACACTAATCTTATTTCCACTTACTTCCGTAAGCTAACCTATTATTTTTTGTTTCCAAATATAACTTCGAAAGTCACTTAAATACTATATTTTACTCATTCTAACTTACCAATTTCTTCAAAACACTATCTCACCCAAATTAATTCACCATATCACTATCATGCATGAAGAGTCACAGTTATGACCCTTGTCTAGAATCTATACCTCCACTTGTTCCTAAATTTTCACATAGTAGACGTTCACATTAGGTTTTGAGGTCTTCTAGACATTTGTTTCCCTATGTCTCTAATTTTCATATCATAAAAAATAAGGCCATTTGAAGTTCTAAATTAAGAAACATGCACCAAACATCGTAAGTTGCTCCAATACAGGGGCAGCATCATATCATCATTTTCAATCTCAAATTCCAATACTATTTGGACAGAATTAGGTCAGGGTCACTTCTAGGAATTTTTAGTATTACATTTTAAGTTTCAATTTTAGTTGGAATCATCCAATTTGAAAGTTTGTAGGTCGATTTATGGCCAAAATAATAGAACTGGTTCAAACAAACCTAAGACCGAATTCTACTACACGTTACTCTCTTTTCATATTCAACCAATTTCATGCAAAGAAACACCAAAGCACTATTGATCTTAAACATATCCATCCCATTCTAAAAACCCACAAAAATTAGGAATTTAAGCTAAGAAAACTTACTACTTTTTTCTCCAATCTTTTAGGCATTTATTGAACACCTTTACTTGATCAAGATCTCTTCAAATTTCCAGCAAAACCCATCAACAATGGAAGCTCTCTTCTTCCTCTCTCCTTGGCCGATCTTCACACTTGCTTCTATTCTTTTCACTTTTGTTTTTGGGCTCTCAAACACTCACAGTTATGTTAAAGAATGAAGTTAAATTTCTTACTTTATGTTTTTTTATACTCATTAAATGGATTTCGCATGTCACCTTCCTATTGGTTCTCTTTTAATGATTCATCCTTTAACCATCACCATATAAAATGACCAAATTGCCCTTTAATGAATTTAATTCACCAACTAACTGAGTTAAATCCCAAAAATATTCCACAACTGTCTTATCATCAAATTGACCATAAAATACTCGAATTAAGGTCAATACTTATTGATTGGATGCTTTAAAATTTTTTTAATGGGTTTAAAATCATTAATACTCGTTACTTTCCAAAAAGGACATTTTAATTCTAAACTTTTGGAACTCCCAAAATCCATCATATCAGAATTTTTTTAGATCTTTTTCATTATCATTAGACTCTAATACTTATTTTGGATAATTTTCAATATTTCAGGGTTGGGTCCCCCTAAAAATACTATTCATCCAAAAATATTATTCACCAAACATAAAAATTTATATTCAATGAAAGGAAAAGTTTAGGTTTTACAATGGAAGCATGTACATAATGCTTATGCTTAAGATCAAAAATGATACAATCAATGTACTTCCACTACAAAAAAATAGTGAATTACAGACGAAAATTACCGACAGAATCGACAAATATACCGTCGGTATACCACATTACCGATGGAATCAACCGACGGTCAAAAACGTCGGAGATTCGGTCGTAGCTAAATTCACCAATGGAAAGTTTTCATATCGTTGGTAAAATTACCGACCGAAAAGATAAACCGTCGGTAACATCAACGGAAAAGTTACCGACCGTCCGATTTATTTCGTCGCTAACTTTACCGACCGGTGGCTTACCCGTATGTAAATTTAGCATCGGAATGCTTCTAATACAGTCGGTAAACTTACCGACGATAAGATTGTCTGTCGATAAATAAGTCAATATTACCGACGGAAAATACTTTCCATCGGTATCGAATTTAGATAATTACCGACGGAAATATTGCGTAGTTCCGTTGGTAAAATTTTGTATTAAATTTTTTAAAAATATATATTTCCATTATATTTAAATTATAATCGTCTTATAATTTTATTAATAATATATATTTAATTAGATATAAATAATTTAATAAAAATTTTAATTAATGAATATAAATTAAAATATCTTAATTAATAATAAAAACGTTACATTACAATAATATCTG
>JANZXP010099104.1:0-20607 GCA_027576715.1 Erythroxylum flavicans
GAAGTATAAAGCAATGGAAGTATACATATACAAAATATAATAGAACTCATGTACATGTATGCATCCAAGCACATAATTCTGCAAATTAAACACAAACAACTCCACTTCTTTTCATTCCATTCGGACTTCCCATAGACAAGGATATATTTCGAAACACTTAGGAAACACTTTTCTTTTTCTTTCTCAGATCACGGCAATTTTTTTCTTTTTTTTCAACAATGCTGAGTTGTGTTCATAGCCAAACATTCGGATTAACACCATATCCTCATATATCAACCAAATCACATATTTAACTTTGCCAAATAGATGCTATACTAACATTGGCTATAGGGCATAGAGTATAAAATTGAGATCAAGGTTAAGTTAATAATGTGTAACGCAATGAAAAGGATAAAAGCTCAAAGGGGCTTTCTAATAGAAATCATGCTTTAGGTTGGCTATTTAAGTTCAAGGGTTTAACCTAGATGCCTTTATCATGTTCATGCAAGCATGCTAAGTCAAGATATTAAGCAAGTTTTAAAGAATTATATTGTTGAAAGAATGCACATAACAAAGAATGATGCTGAAGGCACAAGAGCTCACATAGGTCATCTATTAAGTCGATACAACATAATTTCAAGGTCGCTCTACTATTTAGAAAGCTCAAGTTTTACATAAAAATTCATCAATTTTATGCATTCATCGTTATTAACCAAATCTCACACATAATACTCGAACTCATTCAACGATTGGGAATCCGAAAGAAAGCTAAAACACTTAAGATGTAAGAAAAACAGAAAATTTTTTTGTAATTTTCGAGAATTCTTTTTTTTCAAATTTTATGGTTTATTTCATGCAAAATATGCAACTAAAGTGAAATTTTTCTCAAGTTCAAGCAAGAGCAAGAAGGTGTGACAATTTGCCCTTCAAAAGACAGCATAAATCCGAACCTAGACTATCATTTTAACCTAGAAACGAACTAAAGTCTTTACCCCCCCCCCTACACACACACACAAACACATCATTGTCCTCAATGGTGAAGTAAATGCAAGAAGGAAAATGCACACGAAATCTGAAAAAATAGAAACAGAATCCAAAACCTAGAAAAAGCAACAAAAACTGAAATGAGAAAGAAGGGAAGAAGAAATCCAATCTGATTTATCTCTAATGGGTTGCCTCCCATTAAGCGATTTTGGTTATAGCCGTTATCTTGATATTATAAGCACATCATTCTCCATAGTTCAGCATGTCCATTGCCACTTTCTTTGTCAAAATGTCTTTGAAACCTTCATAAAAAGGCTTCAATCGATGGCCGTTAACTTTGAAGCTTCGATTGCTACCCATGTCACAAATCTCAATAGCGCCATGTGGAAATACATTAGTAACAAAGAAAGGACCATGCCATTAAAAACGTAACTTACCAGGAAAGAGCTTGATATGCGATTGGAGGAGAAGAACTTTATGACCCACCAAAAATTCCTTGCTTCCAACCATTCGGTCATGGTATGCTTTTTCCTTTTCCTTCGCAATTCGCGCGTTCTCATACGCATCATTCCGTAACTCCTTGAGTTCTTGAAGCTGTAACTTGCGATGAATTCCAGCATTGTCATAATCCAAGTTACACTATTTAATGGCCCAAAATGCGCGATGTTCAAGCTCCAGGGGAAGATGACAATTCTTTCCATAAGCCATCCTAAAAGGCGACATACCTATAGGTGATTTATATGCAGTGTGATAAGCCCACAGTGCATCACATAATCGAAGACTCTAATCTTTCCGATTAGGTTGCACAGTCTTTTCAAGGATAGACTTGATTTCGCAGTTTGATAATTCTGCTTGACCATTCGTCTGCGGATGGTAGGCGGTTAAAGTTCGGTGGACTACGTGGAACTTTTTCAGCAGGACCTCGAAAGATCGGTTGCAGAAATGGGTTCCTCAATCACTAATGATCGCTTTGGGAATGCCATACTTGTCAAAGATGTTATATTTCATAAAATTGACAACAACTTTAGCATCATTATTTTTTGTCACTAGTGCCTCGACCTACTTAGATACATAATTGACTGCAAAAAGGATGTATAAATTTCCGTTAAATAAAGGAAAAGGACCTATAAAATCAATGCCCTAAACATCAAAGACCTCATCAAATAAGAAGAAGGTTTGCGGCATCTCATTTTTAGGAGTAATATTTCCTACCTTTTGGCATCGATCATATGTCTTGCAAAATTCGAATGCATCTTTGAACAACGGAGGCCAAAAGAATCCACTATCAAGTACCTTATGTGCTGTGTGCTTGGCACCAAAGTGGCCACCTCAAGAATAAGTGTGACAGAAAGTTAAAATAGAATGAAACTCATCTTGATGCACACAACACCTAATCACTTGATCCAAACAAATTCTCCATAAGTATGGATTATCCTAAAAGTAAAATCTAGAATCAGCACGAAATTTATCGCGTTGGGCTTTTGTCATACCTGCGGGCAGCTCGTGGGTAACTATAAAATTAACCAAATCAACATACCATGGCGGCGACGAGGAGGAAGTCAGCACAAATAACTTCTCATCAGGGAATTCAACAAGAATAGATTAGAACTTGGCATCATTGTTGCACAATCTACTCAAGTGGTCAGCAACAAGGTTCTCGACACCTTTCTTATCCCTGATTTTAAGATCAAACTCTTGTAGAAGCAAAATCCAGTGGATAAGCCTCGGTTTGGTCTCCTTTTTCTGCATGAGGTACCTAAGGGTTGCATGATTAGAAAAAATAATAACCTTAGTACCCAATAAATATGACTGAAACTTTTCTAAAGAAAACACAATAGTAAATAGCTCTTTTTTGGTTGTATGGTAATTGAGTTATGTGTCATCGAGACTGTGAAAAGCGTAGGCAATGACGTGCAAAAGTCACCCCTCTCATTGTCTAAAGACTGCTTCCATGACAAAGTCACTTTCATCACACATAATCTTAAAAGGAAGCTCCCAATTCGGTGGTCGGATGATGGGAGCAGATGTGAGGCTTTTGTTTTAGAGTTTCGAATGCTCATTTGCATGCAACGTCAAAAACAAAATTGACATCCTTCACCAAAAGCTTGCAAAGGGGCACGGCAATCTTTGAAAAATCCTTGATGAATCGTCTATAAAATCCTACATAACCAAGGAAAGAACGAACATCCCTCATGTATGAGGGGTAAGGCAAAGACAAAATCATATCAATTTTCGCTTTATCGACTTCTAAACCACATAACACATGCCCTAAAACAATTCCTTATTCAACCATAAAATGACACTTCTCATAATTTAGAAAAGGTTAGTTTCCATACATCTTTTCAGCACTAAAGATAGATTTTCAAGACAATGATCAAACGAATCACCATAAACAGAAAAATCATCCATAAATACCTCGATAATTCGTTCAACATAATCTGATAAGATATTCATCATGCATTGCTGAAAAGTCGCTGGGGCATTGCACAATCCGAAGGGCATCCTTCTATATGCAAATGTGCCAAAGGGGCACGTGAAAGTAGTCTTTTCTTGATCCTCCGAATTGATCACAATCTCATTATATCCACTATAACCATCGAGGAAATAATAAAAAGACTTACCTGCCAGTCGCTTCAACATCTGGTCTATAAGTAGCAAAGGAAAGTGATCTTTATGTGTTGCCGTATTCAGCTTCCTACAATCCACACACATGCGCCATCCATTTTGTACCCTTTGAGGTACAAATTCATCATCTTTGCTCTTCACCACAGTGATCCCTGTCTTCTTCAGAACCATGTGGATAGGCGCCACCCATCTACTATCAGTGATTGGATAAATAACACCTGTATCCAAAAGCTTAAGTAACTCGATTTTTACCACCTCCATTATAGGCAGATTGAGGCGGCGCTACATCTCCCTTATTGGATTTGAATTTTCCTCCAATAGTATGCAATGCATACACATCAAAGGACAAATACCTTTGATGTTAGCCAACATCCATCCTATGACCATCTTATGTTCACGAAGAACATTCAACAACCGTTCCTCCTGCATACTTGTTAGATTCTTTGCAACAATAACCGATAAAGTATTATTATCACCAAGAAACACATACTTAAGATTATCAGCCAAAGGTTTCAGCTCAAGCTCAGGTACATATATAACAGATTGTAAAAGTTTCTTATGCGATAAAGGAAGATCGATGAAAGCCACCTCATAAGGAATGGGGGAAAGTACATATAAAGCAAAAATAGAATCAATGACTTTCGAAAGCAAGCATAATGTACGCTTATCATCATCATAATCACCACTATAATTCATGGTATTCTCACTACCAAAACGTTGCTACAGTGTCAAGTCCAGACCATTATTGAATTCTAACTCAATGTGATCATATACAAGCTCATCAATATCATCTAGAAAATTAATCTAGTAAACATGATCAAGTGGATATAAAAGAGCATTATGAATATTGAATTCAACCACATCCTCCTACACTCATGGAAAGTAGATCATGTTCACAATCAATCTTGGTTCTAGCAGTTTTTAAAAAAGGTCTACTAAACAAAATAGGTGTACTCCTATATGAAGTGTCCATATCCATTTCAATTACATAAAAGTCATAACGAATCAGCAAAGCATCTATTTTAAATAAGACGTCCTCTACTAAACCAAGTGGATAAATGAAGGAATGATCCGCTAACTGTATAACAACACTCGTCACATGAAAAGATTCCAAACTCAAGGCATCATACACATATTTAGGCATCACACTAATAGATGCGCCTAAGTCACACAAAGCTCTCTCAAACGAGGTGTTACCTATTATGTACAAAATGGCAGACGCATCGGGGTCTTTTTGCTTGCATGGGATATTCGATTTCATCACAGTAGAAACAGCCTCACCCATGCTCACCGTCTCGTAACCTTTCAGTCAATAAGCGTGCTTAGTCGTGCAAAGTTCTTTGAAGAACTTCGTGTACTTCAGTACTTGGTGAATTGCATCAATAAGTGGAATGTTGATATCCACCTTTTTGAACAAATTAAAGATATCCCTTTCTTTCTCCTTTTGCTTGGCCTTCGAACTCCTAGCACTCAAAGGAAACGGAGGCATCAGCTGAAAATCAAAATTGACAGGTTTAGAATTTACCTTTGGCACCCTGTCAAAAGCTACGATTTGGGCAGGAATTAGAGGAATCGAATCTGACTTGTTCCTAGAATTTTCGGTCAGCTTCTGTCTATTATGTTGTAAAGAATCAAGTTATGTTCTACCCCTGGAAGTTTCGACTTTATTTTGATCAGCAAGGGGCGAAGAAGTTGGTCCTGATTTGGGGTTGGGATCTATGGCCATGGGTTGTTTAACATAGTTAGGGTGTGTCTCAATTTCCTCTTCTTTGTCCAAGGTAATCCCCTTCTTTTCCCTCTCAACGAGAGCCCTTCTACTGTGAAGCTCGACAGCTTAGACGGATTCCTTAGGACGCAAGGCTTGAGAGGGTAGCCTGCCACTATTTTGCGCCTCAAGTCTACTCATTGAGCATGCAATTTGGCCCATTTGTTTCTCGATATTTTGGATACTAGCATCTGTTTTCTGCTGGAAAGACAAGTAGTTTTACTGCATTGCAACAGTGTTAGTAACCATATTTTTTACAAGTTCCTTCAAATCAGAAATTTCAGAATTAGAAGTAGAAGAAGGAACCGAATTCTGAGGATTTGTCCTTAAGGCATAGGTCTGATTTTGTTGGAAACCAGGGGCATTTACGCTCTTCCTCCATTGTTCATCGACTGCTGAGGGTTTCGTGCCCCCTCGGATTGTACGTCAATGAGAATGGATTATATTTACACTGTGGATTCGCTTTAAATCCACCACCGATTGTATGGGCATTTTCTGTCGAGTTGTCCTCCATTGTAGGACACAAATCAGAAGTGTGTCCACTAAGAGAGTAAATGCCGCATATCTTGACTTGCTGCACACTACCACTCAACATATACGTATTAGCGAGGTTAGTTCATCAACTTTATTTTCTAATGAAACAATACTTACCTCGCTGACACGTTTCATGCGAAATTCCCCTCGTGTGCCAAACTATTTGGAACTTGCTGCCATACTTAAAATCAAGTAACGGGCAGCATCGGGCATCTTGTCTACTAAAGACCTCCACTAACGGCATCAATGACACTTCTATTTTAGGGTGTCAATCCCTCATAAAAGTATTGAATGAGAAGTTGATTGGGAATTTGGTGGTGGGGACATTGTAAGCATAGCTTCTCAAATCTTTCCTAATACTCGGAGAACATCTCACCATGCATCTGTCTTATACCACAAATTTCCTCCGAATATTTGTAGCTCGCGAAGCAGGAAAGTATTTCTTTAAGAATATGCGCATCAAATCATTCCATTGCATTACCAAACCAAGGGGAATCGAAAACAACCACTCCTTGACTGAACCTTTTAATGAGAAAGGAAAGGCTTTTAGTTTAACTAAATTCTCGTCCACCCCTTGCGCTTTCATTCCATTGCATACCATGTGAAACTCCTTGAGATGCGTATGTGGGTCTTCTACTGCAAGACCATTAAAACCAAGCAACAAATGTATAAAACCACACTTTAATTCAAAATTAGCATGCTCTACATTAATACACAAAGGCTGGTTGTCAAGGTTAAGAGTAGCAATCTCCTTCAACATTCTCTGCGGATTGATTGCCATATTTACGAATTCTGTTTGTGAATGCTCCGGCTCCTAGAAAAGGTGTGCAAAACTTAGAAGTTCTTCCTCCTTTACCTTACGCAACTTGCACAGTTTAAGGAGGGGTGATCGTGGAGGTATGTGATTGATGAAGAATGATTGCTCTTTGTAGAATTGCTCGATTAATCCATCTGAAAGTTCTTACTCAGAACTGCTGGACATGCAACCTACAAAACAAACACAAATAACAAAAACACGTTGAAAAATACCTTAGCAAACCGTTAGATAGATCCCCAACAATGGCGCCAAAATTTGACAAGGTGTCGTTACCCTTGCAAATTAACCTTACATGAAAACAAATAGTATATAAGAGTAGGGATCATTCCCTTAAAGATCTAATAATGGAATGCTAACTATTGTCAAACTTGTCAACAAAATTTCTTTCACGAAAACCAACACAAAAATATAAACGAAACAAAAATTTAATATCCAAAATGCAATCTAACCTAAAAGATTAAGTATCAGATGCAAACTAATAACTAAACCAGAAAATAGAAATAGTTTTCAAAAAATAGAAATCAAAAGATAATCTAACGCAAACAGAATCAGATTTGACGCAAATAAAAACTAAACGAAATCAACTAAATTGAACTCAAACCAATGCACGAAAATAAATGATTAGGGGGTTTGATCTCGGTAATTCAGAATTTAAATAACACGAAATTAAACAAGTGCTAAATTAAAATTCAGAAGAAACCAGAATTAAAAGATTAGGATAAAAACAGAATTATGGAAACTTCAAATGCAAAGGATTTCCCTAACGAAACCAATTAATTCATTCATTGGACTTGAGGAATTATTCACGCATTGTGCTTACATAATCAAAGGATCACCAACTTACTGATTTTATGCTTCTTAACTACTAATAAAACAAATCTTTGCAAACAATCATAGGATTCATAACTATTAATCCACCTATATCGCGTACGAGCGTTACTATAGTCGATTTAATGATCTTGCCTTGAAAACTTTGACAACTACTATCATCAGTTTAAAACAAAGTTCGAAATCTCTCAAAGTAAGTTTGATAACTACTATCAACAACCTAGCTATAAATCAATTAATTTGGTAACTACTACCATCAATTAATCGAATAACGTCCAAAAATCCCTTATAAATCTTAATCTGGATTTTAAGATTTACGAGTTCAATTCAGTCATTAAAGTGCCAGAATTCAAACACATGGTTGCAAATCACGAACATATGAATTGATTAAAATTAAATCCTCATGAATTAATATAGGTTCGAAGGGTATTACCCTTTATAATTGAAATACAAACTTACTTACACATACTTAGTAAAACATTGTTACCACCAAATGGTTTAAGACAATTGCGTTCCTTTTGAAAAGATTAAAAAAATAGGAGTGCGACTGGGAAGTATGAAGAATAATCTAGAGGAAAGACCCCTGGATCTAGAGACCAAAGTCATATATATATCTCCTTCCTATCATGATGAGGCTGACCTAATTATGAGGCAAACTAGGAAAGGAATTCCTCCTCTTCAAGTCAATTGACAGAGGTCGCAACCACCCTTTAGCCTCTACCCAATCAGCTATCCAAAGTGGCATGGCTTAATGATGTAGACATCGAGTCATCTTTAAGTAACCAATGGAGTCATGTCATGTCATCCAAGTGCTTTGAAAATCGATTAAAGTTTTGTTAGCTTTGAACTATGTTTTTGATAGTACACTAGGGTCAACTTCGACTATGTATAAAAATCAAATGGTGACAATTCAGGAACTCAAATTTTATCAGTAGGTTTTTGTTTGATTTAGTTTCAATTTGAGACTTGAATCATGAATTCCACCAGCTGAGTCAAAAGTTATGATTGAAATATCGTCGAAAGGTCATTCTGGTGATCCAGAATCTGACACAAACTTTGGGAATTTTTTTCTCCTGAGTTCCAGCTCAGAAAAATCTGCAATTTATCCCAAAACATCCATCATTGAGTCAATAATTTAAGTATGAAATTTTATAATTTTTGGCCAAACCAATCTCGAGATAAAAAACAGTGCAATTCAAATCTATTTGTTTCATTTATGCATTTTATGTCAACGAAACCCGAATAATGCTAAGACATGATAAACAAGCTATTGATGAACATAAAATGAACGTAAATGACTTTGAATTAAGTCTTAAAGATATATGAAAATATGAGTGTATCAAATTCCTCCACACTTAGCTCTTGCTTGTCCTCAAGTAAGAAAAAGAACAGAAAGTATAACTATAAAAAAACCTGAAAAACAAAGTGCAGAAAAACAAAATAATGCAATGCAAAGAAAAATACTAAAGTATGCAACATTCAAATCAGATCCCCAACCATATCAAGCAATTCAAGCATGATAACTAGAACTCGGTTTACCACGATCAACACATAAAATTAATGAACTCAATTTACATGTAAGCTATAGATGAATGTAAAATAAACTTAAATAACCCTGAATTAAGTCTTAAAGATATATGAAGATATGAGTGTATCATATATCAATGTAGATTGAATATAGTACTAGTAGATAAACTTATAATTTAGTTTATTTTCTAATCAAGTATAAGGATTAAATTATGCTTATCTTCAAAGTTTTGTGTCCAAGCAAGCTCTATGTGCAAATGGCATGCCAAGTTCAGGCCTTGGTAATCACTCTTTTAAGTTCCTCTTGCTTCATTTGACAATTGGTTAAAAAGCTTCCCTAGTGAAAATATTGCCAAATACGTTAAAAATTCCAAGCACAGAAAAAAAGATAATCTCTATGCCAATTTTCCATACAATGTCCTCAACTTTTGGGTGCAAAAACCAAATACATCGTTAACTAGTTAGGTTAATTAAATTAGTACATGCTTGTCACTATGTTTAGTTATCAATAATTCTAGTATTATATTCTTTCCTCAAAATATTAAATCTCAAATTGAAAGGAGCTTACGAAATGCTCCAGACTTTTCCTAGTAATTTCATGCTTATACCCTTAACAATCGTAAATTATGACTATTTTACAAGCTATTATTGATCGTTAGGCTCCATTATGTTCTAATCAACAATAGTAAATCTCAACTCGTTGAGATAATAATTTGGCTTTCAACCCTACAAAGCTGTAGGTGTTATTACTGATCAATAGAAGTGCAAGTGTAGTCTATTAATTGTACTTTTAATTATTCCTACTCTCTCTTGGTTTTCGAAAACCTTGCTTGATATATATCCTCCATTGCATAATTTGGTACAAGGAATTTAGTTATATTAAATTTATATTTTGATAAATAAATATAATTGATTTCAAAATAAGAACAGAAATATATGTTTTAAATATTATTTTATATTTTATTTCGTTGGTTCTTAATGATATTAAGAGGGGGTCAATTAGGTATTTGTGAATTTAAATTTTTTATTGATTTCAAATTAAATATAGTAATTTAAAAAGAATAAATTAATCAAGAATAAAATAAAGTCTGTAGGGAATAGAAATCGTAAACTAGTCTTATAGTGTTTTAACAAATAAATATTGCATATGTACACTCTTTAGGTCTTTTTTGAAATTCCACTAAACTCTTTTTTCTATTAAGTGAAGAGGAATATTCATACAATAATCTTTATTTAGGTAAAGATAAACTCTTGCATTTTTTTTCTTTAAAGACTAATTGTTATAGTGATTAGTAATAATGACATTGGTTGATCAACATGACATATTAGTCAACAATGTACCATATTGATCGACTAATTTATTAACCAATATCACATATAAATTCATGATATATAATTTTTTGGAACTCCTAACACAGTAGTTGATCACACATAGATATTAGTCAATCAATAACATTAGAAACATCATATTGATTGACCATAACTATTAGTTTACTAGTGTGTCTAAAATAGTATATTAGTTAACCAAACATAAACATTGGTTGACTATTGTGCCTGAAAATATGTTTTAATAAAAAATCATTTAAAATGTTCCTTATAGAATATTTTAAAGATCAAGAATTATTTTAATTAAAACCTTAATTCCTCTTGATAATAAAAAAGATTTATGTATTAAAATTAAAACATGATATGCTTAATCACGTATAGCTCTTAAAGCAATAAAATACTTAAGAGATATAAGAAAGGTTACAAATAAATTTTATACTTGTTATGACTTGATCTTCCTTGGTTTTGGTCTTCTTATTGACTTGAATGAAATTGATCTCCATAAAGCATTTCTTAACTTTATTTTGTAATGCTTTCCTTTAAAACAACAAAGAGTAAATCCACTACAAGAATATAAGGCAATCTGCGACGTTTATAAAATGTTGCAGAATATCATAAAATGTTGCTGAATATCCTAAAATTTGCGACGTTTTAAAAAACGTGACAAAAAATGTCGTGGATTATGGTGTAGGCAAAAGGATTCTGCGACGTTTTATATAAAACGTCGCGAAATATATCAACATTTGGCAACATTTATAAAAACGTCACTAAAACGTTGGTCTTTCTACGACGTTATTAGAAAACATCGCAGAATCATTAATATTCTGCGACGTTTCAGAAAACATCACGTAAAGATAAGTTATGCGACGTTTGCTTATAACATCGTAGAAAGGCACATTCCGCGTCGATGAATGAAACGTCACGGAAAGACACATTCTGCGATGTTTTAGGAAACGTAGCGGAATCTTTTATATTCCACGACATTGTAGAAAACGTCGTGGAAAGCGACATTCTGCGACGATTTTGTAACGTTTTGAAATGTGGGCTTCTGCGACGTTTTAGAAAACGTCGCAGATTGTTGCTGAATCTGCCACGTTTTAAAACGTCGCGGAATGTGTTAGCAAAACGTCGCAGAATGCCATTTTCTTCTTGTTTTAATTTTTTCCAAAAATAAATTTAATTTAATAATTTTCCAATTTTAATATTATTTTTAAAATATTATTTATTTAATAACTATTTAATAGTATTTATGAATTTTATTTATTTAATAATTCTTAAATTTTTAGTATATCATTAATTTTAATAATTATGTATGTATCATAAGAATTTCATAAGTGTAGATAATGTATTATTTAATTGCAATTCCTAAACATGTCATAATACAATAATTAATATAAAAAGTATGTCATAAGTGTATAAGATATCAATATGAGTACATATATCTAATCTAAACGAATATTATGTGTAGTACATAAAAGTTCCAAGAGTTTTTTTTGTTGTTCAAATTCAATTCTTTGTTGCTCGACTTCGGTAGTAAATCGATCCTGTATTTGTTCAACTTTTTTATTCAATTCATCGACTTGAGACTGTAACTCCTGATTAAACTTCTTGGACTCCGCTAGTTGGTCTTGAAGTCTCTTTCTAATTGAATCCCTTGTGGTCGAGGCCCAACTCCCATGCCAGCAACATAATCAGATCTAGTGCCCAAGACTTTGTCATACACTTCATCCACTATCATCGGATGACCTTGTTCTATTAGATCTTCTAATTCCTTGCACATTAGTTCCTAAAAAATTAAGAATTAATTAGATATACAGTCTTATTTAAGAAATATTTGTAAATGAACTATGTATTCACCTATTTTTCTCTGCATTCGGTAGTTGTCTATTGACCTTTAATTTCATCATAATGAATGTGATATCATAGCTTCATCCGGTCACACTCTTCTCCATCTTTGTCACTTTGTTGTATTGAAATATATGATTAGAAATATTTATTATAAATTTTGAAATGTCAATCAAAGTAAAATATAATTAAAAAGATAATAACTTACAATCTCATGTCATATCACTACAAAGGTCTTGGAGCCGGAGTTTGGTTGACATTTGACCTAACTCCTAGCCAATTTGGTTTTTGACTTTTTTCTTAACCATAAACGTAACAAAATCTATTATAACATCTATAAATCACAATTCATAAATACAAAAATATAATTAGTTGTCAAAAAAGTTGTGAAATTAAGTTTTGTGATCAAATTAACTAACCTTTATAGCTAATTGCTCCCAATATTCGCATAAATCCATCCACTCCTCCACTGTGACATTTTTTGGCTTAACATCCTTTCCATGCTTAGTAAAAAAATTTTTTAAATGAAATCTTTGATCTTTAGATCTTAAAGAAAGAAACTTTTGGATAGCAGCATGTACTTCATCGTCTGTCCTTATTCCCTTGAAGTCCAACTTTTACTGCAAAAAATTATAAATTATTGGTCAAAGCTTTAGGCATATGGACAACACGTACATATTAGATAGTTTTATAATACTTACGCCTAACTTATCAAATGCAATGTCCAACTCCTCATTAGTTATTTTTTTCCATTTTGTTCTTACAGGAAGGAGGTTTGGGATACCACACTAATCTCACTTAATAATTAGGCAGACTGTATGGAGTTAGTTGGTTGTCCTTCAGCGGAGGAGATCTCTATCTCTAATCTCTTACCTATCGCCTTATTAATCTTTGCCAATCCATGTCCTTTTGTGACACTATTTTTCTTTTTTGGATCAGTCGTGGATCCTAAAATATAGCAAGGAATATTTTACAATTAACATATAATATACTCTTAATTAGTTAGATAAAAAAATTTATTAAACTTGTATGTTTAACCAATGTGATGTGAAAGATCATACCAGCAGTGATTACAGAGGTAGCACTAATACTGGGAAAGGGGCTCGTGTCATTTACTGGTGGCTGATTAGAAGCTGGAGGCATCGCTTGAGACGTTGACGGAGGCATCTCTTAAGAACTTGATGGAGAACTAATATTGCATCACATTCTCAAAATTTGTAGATACTTATCTCTAGGATGAGTAATACGCGCAGATGTGACATCTCTTAGTGTTAGAGTTGGCTCACAAGGTGCGGGTGTATGATCTTCTGGCTGTGTACGAGCAGATGGCTCATCAGCTACACTTCCAAGAAGCTGACGGCACTGCGACTGTAGTTGTGTCGATACTAAGCTGCTTGGTGCAACCTTATTCTTCTTCTTGGGTAAACCAAGTCCTATGTCAATCACCTGCATTCAATTCGACATTAGATTTCCTCAATAGTTCACATCACCACCTCAGAAATCAAAAGGCCTTGTTTATCTTTTAAGAAGCAAATTAATACGCCCTAATGGCTTCATTTCTTTCTATTTCCAAAAATCTTTTAACTTAGCTAAAACTAATGTCTGTATGATGGTTAAAGAAGTCTTTAATTCATGAATTCTCCTAACAGAGCTAAACAAAAAATTACTTTGTTTAATACCCAAAACCCTTAACCCCTCTTAATTTCAAGTCTACAGGCCAATATCTTGCTATACCCAAACAAAAAATTACTTTGTTTGCCCCACATTTTCCAAGCATCCAACCAAGCCCACAATAGAAAATTCCCAGTTAAATCTCAAACACTATCAAACAAAAAAGAGCAACATTAATAACAAACTCCGATCTTTACATTTGGGAGGGATGGTTTGGATTCAATTTGGCTCTCTTTGCCAAAAATGAAAATGAATAGCAATACTACTATTTACCTGAATATGAGAACATGAGCAACTACTGTTATTGTGCATGAGCAACTACTGTTAGTGTGCATTACTCTTACAACATCATTTCCCAGAGCATGAGAACATAAATCTATGAAGACATTAGCAAATATGTGAAATTAAAAGATATGAACTAGAACAAAAGAGAGAGATAATCAAATTGAAAAAAGAAAACACAATATAAAGAGTTTTGTGTATATTGTCGTTTTTAAAGAAGAAAATGGACAACCTAGCTGAGCTAGTGCATATGGCCCAAAGCCCTGGAATCCATTATCTTTACCTGATATGGTTTGATGGATTTGTTTCTGTCAACAACCTACCTAGTGGTGGTTGTGGGAGAGATCGAACAAGATCATAATTAACTAACTGAATTCCCTTTAACACACAAGTGTGCTGGTTGGAAAAATGTGGTGAGTACAGAAGCCTACCATAATTTAAAGCATAATATGATAGTAATAGTTCAAAGGTGCGATATCTTGGTTATGGACACCTTGTTAACATGTCAAAGAAAGTTTGAAGCTATTAAATGAGACCTATGATGGGATCAACAGTTCTTCTAGTTCCATACAGGGAACTAATATATTAGATTCTACTCTGAAAATATATGATGAGGGGTTGCTTTCCATTCTTGAATCCATGAATAACCCTTTTAACGGTAGAGTTTAACCCAAAGAAGAAGCCACTAATTTTGGGACTGATTAAAAGAGAGGACTTTCATAAGATGGTTTACAAAAATTAGGAATGGGAAGTAGAATCCCTCCTCAATGTTATATTACATACCTATTTCATTTTGTAACATAATCTATAAGGTGATCTCCAAACTTCTTTTAAGTGGCCTAAAGTATGCATTAAAGACCCTTATTAATCAAACTCAAGGTGCTTTCATTGTAGGAAGACAAATTAGCGATAATATGATACTAGTTCAGGATTTGATGAAGGGCTATTCATTTAAAGATCTCTGGAAAGTTTTATAGAAAGATAATTCATTGATAACAGTGAGCTAAAAATTCCTAATAACAAAGACTAAAAAGAAAGAGAGAAGAGTATTCACCTCTAAGATATCAGTAGATGTTATGCCAGAATCTATCAATTGAGCCTTAAGAAGATCAAACTTCTCAGGTGTGAGCTTGTTCAGTGTCCTGTATGAAAAGCAGCAATTGAATTTGTTAAAATGATACTACTAATGTATAAACTTTTAAAACATCTAATTATTTTTAGAATTTGACAAAAATCTCAGAAATAATTCCATGAATTAGAGCAATAGCATTAAGAAACCATGTATTGCTACAAGAAAAAAGATGGTTAAAAAGAGGGATTTAAGATATAATTTTTATGGTTACCCCGTAACAGTCTTTAAGACACGATCCTTGTCAGAAAGATTTCCCCTTCTAGCTGACCATGGAACTTCAACCTTCACTAAAGAAAGAGTTGGTCCTTCCTGTTATACACAATAAAAACATATATGAAACTAAATGAATACAGCAACAAATTTAAGAGACATTAATATTAAGCAACAGATCAACTAATTGAATGAAATAATTACAAGGTTATTATTTTTAAAGCTAGCATCTTTGTCCATATTTACAGCAGGAACATATATTCAGTGCCACACCAAGAATTAGGATAGTTAGAGTTTATACATGAATAAGCTACAAGCATAAGTTACTTAAATGTATTGTGTTAAATCAAATAAAAAAAGTAACTTGCCAAAAAAAAATCCATATATTAAACATTCTTCTATTTCAACACTTTTTATTAATCTAAAAGAAGTTAAAAAATAATCATCAGAAGTGAACCATAGTACATTGATATGTAAAACATAGATAAATGAGTATATAGAACCATAGTACATTTCATATTTCATATTTTACGGTAATGAGATTAAAAATCACAGTAACTGTTGTTTATATGGTAAGGGGTTGCTTTGCATTCTTGAATCTATGAATACGGTTAATCATAAGAAGATGCAAAATATTACAGAAGCGACTTTTGAAACCTTCAGACGTCTATCACTAGACTATGAGCATTTTGCTGAAGGTGTAAAGGAATTCATACACCTCTCATCTAAACTTACTGAAATAGAGGGGTCTATGGGTGAAGACCTATATTCTGAAAAGCTCATTAACATCTATGACAGCAAGAAGTTGCTATTTGACAATGATTCTCGCCGACACAAAGCAGCAGTAGCTACTATTGAGGTTTTTGAGAATGGCCTTAAGTCATTACAAGAAGAAGTATCACGTATGAAAGAGATGCTTCTTGTGCTAAAGAAGATGCATTCGAGTCAAAGAGAAGTATGGATGTTGCATATAAAAAATGGTGAAATGGAAGTGCTATCTTAGTGTTGAATATAAATCTATAATAAAATCTGCATACAACAATAAAGATAAAACAACAAAGGTTCAATTGCATAATAAGAATTTATTCATCATCGTCGTTGGTGGACTCTTCCAATACAATATCACATTCATTCTCACTACTGTTTGTCTCTAAGTCCTCCAAATCATCATTCAAACGTTGCTCGGAATTCAATAAAACGTTATTTATTACATCATATAGAATGTCATTTCGATCTAGAAACTCTAAGGAACATTCCTGGACTTCCACTGAAACTTCATCAGACTTCTTAACATCATTTGAACCTTCTTCATTACTAAGCGAAGGGATATCATACGCACGTCTAACTTCACATTCTTGCATAATCCGCCAATTTGGACCGAATAACAAATCTTCCATATAAAAGACGTACTTTGCTTGATTTTCCAAAATAAATGGGTCATCCTTATACCAAAACTTAGATACGTTGATTCTTTTTACAATGCCGTTGACCCTCATATTCGAATTTGCAAGATCATACAATTTGCACTTGAAAAGCACAACATTTTTACCCCTAACATATTCAAGCCTGATAATATCTGTAAGAACCCTATAAAATGTAATATTATCTTCCCCATAATTTCCTAACACTGCAACACCACTATTTTGTGTAACCCTATGCAGATCACGGGCTTCAGTGCAAAATCGCATGCAATTTGTATTGCATACAATATACTTTTGCACCAAACTATGAGGTCCACATGCTAATGCATACAAATACTCAAACATATTTCCTTCAGGGGAGGTAGTTAATGTCGTCATCTATAACAAGAAATGAAAATTAGTTAATAATATATAATTATTAGTGTACACCACGTAGAAACCTTCTTCTCACCCGATGCTTTAACCATGAAGAAAATTCTTCTCTATGTATCCTGTCAACATCCAATGGACTTTGTTGCCTCAACTCATCCATGTGCTCACTATGGGTCATCATAAATTTAATCAAAATTATATGAAATATCTCTACTTATGACATATCTTAATTTGACAAAAGTTTAGAAAAACTTACTCAATAAAGGGCCTAATCTCATGACAATTCATAAGCACATACCAATGTACAATCTCTAGATCATTTGTAAGAAGAGCAATTGTTTTGCCAGCACCAATCGACTTACATTATTGGAAGAACACTGATCTGTCACTACCATCAACCATTTCATTGATTCGCTCTGGCACGTTGAAATTGGTTTCAATTCCTTTTAAATACATTGAACAGAATGTCATGCACTCTTTAACAACATACGTTTTAGCAATTGATCCTTCTGGACATGCTTTATTTCTAACAAATCCCTTTAGTGTACTTAGGAATCTTAACAAATGATTAACCATAATTAGATAGGCCATTATTTAGATAACCTTTAAAGGTAATAGGATCAATTTAAATAATACCTCTTAATTGGATACATCCATCTATACACAACCGGTCTACCAAGTAAGGCTTCATTTGGAAAATGAATAGCCAAATGTACCATTACATTAAAGAATGCTGGTGGGTATATCATTTTAAGTTTGCATAAGATTAAAGTAATCTCATGACACATCTTCTGTACATCATCCTTATTCAAACTTCGTCTACAAATTCGGTGAAAGAAGTCCCCTAACTCCATTAAAACACCTGTCACATCTTTATTCAAGAGAACGTGTACGTAATGGAAGAATGCTTTGTAACAGTATATGACAATCATAAGACTTAAGTCCAGTAATCTTCCTTTCATCAACGTTAACACATCTAGATATATTCGATGCATAACCATGTAGAAACTTCACCTGCTTTACAAACTCACAAAACTTCTTCTTCTCATCGGAAGACGTTGTATAGCATACTGGAGGTTTTTCCACAATAGTTCCATCAGCTGCTCTTATCAAGTATAATTCTTTTCGAATATTCATATCTTCCAAATCAAGTCGAGCCTTGATTGGATCTTTGGTTTTACCTTCAACATTCATCAAAGTAACAAAGATATTGTCACAAATATTCTTTTCTATACGCTTGACATCAAGGTTGTGCCTTAATCTTAACTTATGCTAATATGGTAGATAAAAAAATGCTTTTTTTATTCCAATTAAACTCTCCTTCCAATCTCCTTCTCCTCTTATTATTGGGGTGCTTGTCATAACATATATTCTGCATATGACATAATTATTCCACCACATCATCTCCATTTGGTAAGTTAGGTATAGGCTGATGATCACTCTTGCCATCAAACTTCTTGCTTTTTCTCTATAGATGATCATAAGGAAGAAAACGATGATGACCTAAGTAACCAATCTTACTTCTTAACTTATAAAAAGGAGTATGCTTGTTACAAACAGGGCATGCCTTACAACCTTTTGTGCTCCACCCAAAAATAGTACCATAGGCTGGAAAGTCATTGATAGTCCACATTAAAGCTGCATGCATTCGAAAATTTTCTCCTTTTGAAACATCAAAACATCAACACCATCTTCCCATAACTCATTTAACTCATCTACTAGTGGTCTCATATAGACGTCAATGTCCCTACTGACCGCTTTCGGACCTGGAATAACTAGCGATAGCATAAAAAATGACTCATCCATACACATCCAAGGGGGTAAATTGTATGCTAAGAGAACAACAGGCCACACGCTATATGAAAGTGACAAATTGCCATATGGATTGAATCTATCTGTTGCTAAGCCTAGTCTAACATTACGTGGCTCTCTGACAAACTCAGGATATAGCTCATCAAAGCTCTTCCAAGCTTCTCCATCAGAAGGATGAACTATGGTATTACTGTCACCGTTAGGCGTATCATTATGCCATGTCATTTGTTTAGCGGTCTTACTTGACATGAATAATCATTGTAATCTGGAAGTTAATGGAAAGTACCATAATACTTTATAAGGTATCTTCTTACCCCTGCCATCATTAATTCTCCATCTTGATGTTCCAAACTGGGAACAACTTTCCAAGTCCCCGTACTCTTTCCAAAACACGAAACAATCATACTTATATGCATGTATCGACACATAACCCAAACCTAAGCTCCGTAGAAATTGATTTGCTTTATAATAGGACATTGGAAAAGATTTACAGTTAGGTAATGCATCCCTCTACAGAGCAAGTAACATGTCAAATGACTTATTGCTCCATTGGTTGTATACTTTCAAGTGAAGCAACTTTATTAAAAATGACAAATTTGAAAATTTTGTACATCTGGGGTATAACTCTTCAGTTGCTTTACTCAACAATTCATGAAACACCCATAATAGAATCTTCGACACCTATAGGAGGACTCCTTCCATCCTGATCAATTGAACAATCATTTAAGAAAGTACCCACATCATGAATCAAATCTTGCATGCCATCATCCTCCTCATCACCATCACCTTCATTAATATCCTTGCCCATCCCATCAATGTCTACATTTGCAGCGTCAAGCCTTTCTTCCCTAGAGATAAATCTATATTTTGGCAGTTTTGATTGGTCTATGCCGAATTGCATTAAATGGTCAAAAAAATTCATCTGAGACCTCATATAACAATTCATGCAATTAGCATAACCTCTTAAATTCTTCTTCTGTGTTTAGCCTATCGTCTGTGTTTTATCGTCTGTCTTTGATTTTTATCATCTGGTTTTGACCTCCTCTTTTTGTCTGTATTTTATTTACGTCTGCCTTTCATTTGCGTCTGTCGTTTGACGTGTCATCACAGACGATTCCTTGCGTCTGTGTTATGACGTGTCGTCTGTATTCCCTTGCGTCTATGTTTCATGCGTCTATGTACCTCCTTTGCGTCTGTGTGTGACGTCAGCACAGACGATTACTTTCGTCTGTGTTCTTCCTTTGCATCTGTGTGTGATGTCAGCACAGACGATACTCTTCCTCTATATTTTTCCTTCGCGTTCAGAAAACAATCTCTCCAATTCTAACAAGCTATTCTAGTACAACAACCTTGGCAAATTTCAACAGAGGAGACATGCACATATACATTTCATTATCCCAATCTTTAAAATAGCATAATCATACATAAGAAGGAATTTCAATGTCACTTTCTCATTTTTAACCACAGTCAGAGTTGT
>JANZXP010099138.1:0-20591 GCA_027576715.1 Erythroxylum flavicans
TAACCGGCTGCATCATAAACCATTTGCATGTAAGGATTTTCATTTGCATCCACATTATTTGTTCTAAATCCAATCCCTGTTCAAACTCATTTAAGTTCATTGATGATTATACTTCATTACACTTTGAGGTGCTACAAATCAATGGTTCTCCATGTTGTGTCCACTCAAAATAATTTGGGACAAACCCTTTTCTCAACAAATGCCCATTCACTTCATCAATGGGAAGGAAACAAATGTGTTTGCACTTTTTACATAGACATATGATCTTTGGGCCATCCATATATGCAGGTTAAGAATATGCATAATGAATAAAAGCTTCAACTCCCTCAACAAACTTAGGATTAATGAAACTATCAGGTGTTAATCATCTATGCATCTAAGATTTATCGACATTACTCATTTTTGCAAAACTGTTAATTTCAAACAATGATTTCATAGTTAGTATACTTCATGTTCCCTAAAGTTTACAGAACACCTAAACTTTACACAACATCCCCTAAGTATTAACCAATTAAATTAATCGCCTACAATTGATTTCAAAACTATCTTATGTGGCATTGTTTACACCTGTAAATCAAGAAAACAAGTTCTCGCTGTGACTCCTAGGCCCGTGGAATTTTTCACCGATAAGCCTCCCGAGAGCTGCATCACAGGTTTCTAGCTTATATATTATCCTAGGGGTTTATTAATACCTCAAATCATCCATAACATCTCAAACTCATTCCACATATAGTAAATACTTAGACTATTAAAGAAAAACATACAAACTCATCAATGATTATAAGAATGTTCTAAACAACAACGCAAAATCAAGAACTCATTTGGATTCACACAAAATCCAAACGTATCAGAATCGTATTATTAAGGCAATACTTATGGTAGACATTAGTTGGACAACTAACCTGGATAAATGGACAACTTCAGACTACACAGAAGAAAGATAAGTGACGCTCTTCAACATAATATAGGGACAACGAAAAAGAATATTTCGTATTTAATATAATAAACTTGTTCTAATATTTGTTAAGAAAATAAGATAAATTGCATTAGTTAAATTTGATGGTGTTTCTCGATCCTTTAATAAAGTTAGCTTTTGGGTTTTTCTACTTCAAGTTCATAATTGAACTAAATCCCTTCATGTTTGGTGATAATTTAGGTGATGATTGTATTTTTTTTACTTTTTAATTCTTCTAATATTATTAACTTTAAAATTAACAATAAAAGATATACAAATTTAAGTCTATCAAATTACAAAATTAAAACATATAATATTTCTTAAGTAGATCACTATACAAACAAAACAAAATAAACACTATTCTGCCTCCATTAAGTTTAAACACTATAATTTGACATTTTCTCATAAGATATCACTCATTTGTAAATACTTTCTTACATTGAATATAACACATTCCCCTTCTTTTCGCTCTTTTATCTACCATTCAAGTCAACAAAAGATAAAAGAAGCAATACCCTTTAGCCCTCCACTTTATCTAAAAAACTGAAATCATTTTTTCAAAGAACGAATATTTCATCAAACACCTTACATGCATCAGAAATTCATCCCAACATTACAACCAAAATAACTTCTTATCCCTTCTATCATTAACATTTATACCAACATTACAACCAAAATAACTTCTTATCCCTTCTATCATTAACATTTATACCTTAAAATTGTTTTCCAATCACATAATACATAAATAAACGAAATTAATGAAATACACAAATTAACTTTCATCCAATATACAAAAATCCACATGACAATGGCTGAAAAAATACCTCTACCAAAGCACACGATGACAATGACCGAAGACACGACAGAGAAACAGATAAAGAGGAGAGACAGAGAGAAAAAAATTGGAGACAACGGACAAACGAAGTAGACGAAGAAGAAGACGCATGTGGGGAGGGGGGAGAGGGGGGACCTTCGGATCAGTTTAATGTAAAAGAAAACGACATCGTTCGGTGTTAAACTAAATAATGCAATTTTCATTTACTTTAAACTACTGAATCTGAAGCAGACGATGGTGTCTACCTTGAAAATTTACCGACAAACAAATTTCCGTCGGTAAACTCAAAAAATTCCCCCTTCTTTACCGACAACCATTTTATACCATCGCTAAAGTCTGTCGCAAATTTTACCAGGATGATTTCTCTCCATATTTACCAATAGATATTACTACCACCACTAAACGAAAATTTTCCCATCAATGTTATTGATGGAAATTGATTTTTCGTCGATAATTTGCAACGGTTTTGTTTCCGTTGGTAATTTTTAATCGCTAATTCCTACTTTTCTTGTAGTGATAGATATCATTTTTAATTTTAAATTGGATCCACTATAAAAAATTTAAATTTAAGTCTAATCTATAAAGTTATAATTTTTCAATAATTATAAAATATAAATTATTTATTGTTCCTTAAAATTATTTAGAAATAAACATAATATCTTAGAATAATATATGTGAAATATCAATCAAAATTTGTAACAAAATTACAATAAATAAATAACTCTAAAATTTCATAAATTTTTAAATAATGCAATATTAAATATATAACAATTAATATAAAATATATATTAGACAAAATATATATTTAAAGTAATTTTAAATTTAATATATATATATATGATCATGTATACTATTCTTGTTTTTTTAAATACTCTAAATTCGTCTCTTAATTTTTATGTTAAAATTTAAATCTAAATCCCATAAATGAACTAATTTTTAGATTTCAAATCTTTAATTTTAGATTTAACCTATCGACCTAAATGGATATAGTTAATTCATATAAATCTAGCCATGTACTTGAATGTTAAATGGTACATATATATCTTGTCCATCAAATTAAAATTAAATTGTTTTAGAGTCCTTCATCTTTTGTACAATAATTGTTAAATTGTAACAAGTTAGATAATTTATAATATTTTCATTTACTTTATAGAAATAGTCTAATTAATAAAATGTTAGGACCATAAGATTATTCTTTCAAGTTTATTGTAATTTTTTGAAAACTTCTAAGAAATAGTTACGGGATTGTTAGTCAATTATAATATCAAGACTGAAAGTACAATATCAATAAAATATTATACTGAATATTTGATTTATCAAGAATAATTAGTTGTAAATCTACTCTTGATTTTTTAAACATTTTTGTCCTTCTATTTTTATATATTGATTATTTTCTATTTTTTGTGCTTATATTTCTGTATATCGAGTCTTCTATTTGAGTAACAATAGACAAACTTTTCTTATTATTCTCAGACTAATGTTTTGGTCTACTTGCAATATAAAACTGATACACTCCAACTAAAAATGATAAGCTAGAATAATACACTCCAAACAATAGAAGTACATATCTGATTTTGTTTTAGTATCATTTATCATAACAAAGGATTGTTTGTAAGCCTCATCTGATGTTGAATATATAGTATGCCTAGGGCAGTTGTAGCTCATCACCACATCTTACACATTCAAAATTGTAATTCCTTAAGAACATATATGTGATACAAGATAATATAATTTAAGGTAATTATTAGTGGTTATTGACACTCTAAATTGTAACACGACATGCCTATTAATTTTTGACTGTCCATAATTCATATAAAATACCTAAATTCACATAAACTTAACTCAACCCTCATAATTATCAATTTAACAAAAACTTAGTTACGTTGAATAGTCAAGATTAGGGCGCTCCAAAAGTCCATAAAAATTAAAGGATATAAATAATTAACTAACACTATTAAAATATTTAATATGTAAAATACAAAATAATTAACTTAGAAAGTCTTAACTGTCCTCTGCTACTAACTTTCATATGAAGGTACCTTAAAACTCCCTTTGAAGAATGATTGGCGAAACATACTCTAAAATGCGTTAAACAAACTCTTTAAAAATAATGTAATTACTACGAGAATTTCTTCTCCCATCTTCTCTTCTCTTTTTGTATTTTCCTTAAATCTGATTTTTAAAAATTGTCAATAAATAAACAATTTAGGTACTCTAAAATGGTGTGGACTTTTGAAGGATTCGACTACATATCAATTTTTTCAATTAGTCGAACATCATTTTAAAATAAATAATGCCAACTTGACTGTGTAGGTCTACTTAGTGGATATTAGTTCTGCAATGTCTTATTAAGGTTCTAGAAATTTCTATTGTTTTTGCATAGTTTTTGAAATTAGGTATTTTTATAAAAATTATTATTAAATTTATAGTATTTGATAATGACAACAAAATGATTCTTGTAAGTAGATCAAGGATATATTTTCTTTAAGATAAGAGGATCACTTTTAGTTAAGAATAACTTCTACTCTTAGAAAATATAATAGTGGACTAAGATCTTTAAGGCAGAATTTTTATGCTAAGGACTTAACAAATTGATCCAATAATTTATTGTTGCTCGTAGTAATTACAATGTTGTAGACATACATTAATAAGTACAGGTGTTGACCATTGCAATTATAAATGAAAAGTGAGGTATCAAAATGATAATTATGAAATACAAAATTGAGAAGGAATTGCTCTAACTTATGATAACAAACATGGAAGCTTATTCAATCTGTAAATTGCTTTTCGTAATTTGTAAACATAACGAGCCAATCTTAATAAATGAACCTTGGAGGTTGACTTACGTAAACAGTGCCATAAAGAAAACCTTGCATAATGCATTATTTATATCCAATTATTGTAGCTTCCATCTATTAGTGATTGTAAGACTAAACACAAGATGCGCTATTACTGATTTGATAATAGGACTGAATGTTTCATGGTAATAAACTCATAACCTTTAATGGAATCCTTTTGCAACTATCCATACTTTAAACCTTCCAATTGAGTCATCATAATTATATTTAGTATGGAAAATACATTTTCAACCAACTACAATTTAAATAAAATCATATGTAACTGACTTATATGTTCCATTTCTAACTAAAGCGTCATATTCTTCTAACATTTGCTTGATGCCATTATAGATCTTTGATGGCCTAAGTGGCAATTGTTGGTTCAAAGTTTCCAAAGGTTTACAAGCAAGTGATATGTTTTAAACCTTGAACAAGTTTGTGGATGTTATTTTTGGCTTATATTTGCTTAAGATGAGTGGATGTTATTAGTAAGTTAATGGTTTCAGGTGAAGCTACAGATTGGTTTACCTAAGTTAAAGCTTCACACTAAGGTTAAGGTTGATTGGAGGTTGAACCAATAGATGGAGAAATGAGTGGCTAAAGGTGGAGGAATCTAAGTTGATAAGGCAATGGAATCATATGCCGGTGAATATGAATTTAAGGTTTTAAAAGAAAACACTGATGCAACAAATTTGACATGTCTTAATGTATATATTTTAGCAGAGGTTGAACTATACCAAAGGTAAGCACTTTGTATTAATGAGTTTCCAAAGAACACACATGACTTTGATCTTTCTTCAATCTTATGGTTGGTACAGGGACAAAGCTAAGGATAGTATAAACAACCAAATATTTTGATTTTGTATAATTTGGTGTTGTGCCAAAAATGTTATCATATAGTGAATCAAGATCTAAAGTGTGAGTAGGCCTTCTATTAGTTAAATATACAAAAGTACCAAATGCATGTTACTAAAGTATATAAGGAATGGATGTATGAGTTAGTTAAACCTATTTCAACAATGTGAAAATGTCTTCTTTAAGTAAAGTCATTGTGTTCTGGTGTATGTGGTGGGGATTTAAAGATGAGAGATATCATTAATGGATAAAAAGTGCGACAAGGAAAGGAATTTAACTTTATTATAAAGTTTTGATGACATGATTGAAATGCTTTCTGACTATAGCTTTAAATCTTAGGAATATATCTTTGACTTCTATTTTTTTTAAAGGATAGAACCAAATACTAGGTATAATGATCAACAAATATAACGTAATATTTTAAGCCATCATGGGAAGTGATAAGATATGTCTATACAAATGTGAAATTATTTCAAAAGGATGATGAGAAAAAAGGGATGATCTAGAAAAATATAATTCATTACTCATGTTACAATGATATGCATTACTAGAAGACTTAGACGCTAAAGATGATAAATCTAAATTGGGGAATGACACAATGTGATTTAGATTTAAAAATATAAGGTGACCTAATTTTGAATGTCACTTAAATGATGTCGCTTTAATTATGGAGAAGGCAAGTATGGATGAGTTATTTGGCCAATCATACACTCCATCCTTGGTTTTACACTTCAAACGCAATACACTAATGTGAAGGTCCTTCATAAGAAAATAAGAGGGTAAGAATTTAATAGAAACATTGTTTAAATTTCAGCATTGCTAGATTAACATTAAATTATATTTCATGTTAGGCCCACGATGAATATTATCTAAGGAAAACTTAAAGTTGGGAGTGTTTAAAGAAGAGGAACTAGTATGGGTTATAAAAAGACTTGTGCCATCTCGGATAAAAATGTCATCAAAGGCTTCATATGGTATATGAAAAGATAAGTTACTTAGGTTAAATATAAGATAATTAGTTACAACATTATCCATTAGACATTTTTGGTTTGATGTACAATAGTTTGCTTAGGGCTGCGATGAAGATGTTGAGCCTATGATGAATTTCCATTTTTGTAATTGGAACCACTCAGTATAAGGAACAATTTTTAGCTTTATGGCCTTAAATTCTATACATTTGATAATATCCTTAATAAAGACATGGATTCTTTTTGGAATGTGATTCTGATTGGTGTTATTACGCTAGGATGAACTATTTGAACCTTAGTTATTTGAATAGATAGGATGAGTGGAGTTATTTCTTCTTCCATTAAAGTTTTGGCTGACATAGTTTGTAGAGGCCAGAAAGTGTGATGGTTCTGACTTGCCGTCAATATTAGAAGCTTAAAAATGGAGAACCTACTTTATACAGTTCTTCAAATGGTATGGAATTGTCCCTACCTTGAACTGTATGAATTAATCCTTTATAGTCATCATCAAGGGAATTAAGAATCTTATCAATAGGATCTTCATCAAATAATAGTGCACCAAGTATAGCTAGTTCATTAACCTTGAATTTGATTGCTTGTAGCAAATTTATGATGGACATGGTACCTTCGTTGATGTTTTTGAGTTAATTCTTAATAAATTTGATTCTTCCATATGATGGTTTGGAATAAATGTTGGCTAAAATGGTCCATGCTTCTTTAGAGGTAACTACAGTGGGGTATATATGAATGGAATGATTTGAGCTAAGATGGATCTAATGATATTGACAATTAGTTAATCTCATCTTATCCATATTAATGGGAGACAGTAACACAAATCTCTAAAAGATTAACCAAATATCAACAAAAAGCAAGAATTCATTAACTTACACTAGCAAAACAATATGAGAATAAGAAACTTAAAGATGAAACAACCACTAAGATTTAAGTGGAAAACCTCTAGTATAAAAGAAAAAACCACGGGATAAATCAATAAGAAAATTCACTAAACTCAATAAGGATTTACATAAAGATTGATCTCTCACCCCACAAAAACAAGTTGTCTCACAAAGTTTCAGGATTTAAACCAAAGTTCATATCACAATAAACAATCATTCAAACTAATCTCAAAACTAATCAAACAAAGACGAAAATACAACACTATTTTCCCTCTCTCTATTTTTCCTTACTTGTGGACATTATAGTTTCACTCTCTACAAAAACCCATGTCTTTTTCTCTTTTTGTATCTCAAAATAAATTTTTCTACACCTTATAAAGTTACTTATATGGTCTTGTAAATGACCATGTATCTTCAGCACCGCCTCACTCGCAATTGTACACAATTACAGATAGTTACACGATCTCCACATATGGTCATGTTTCTTTATACAAACATGTATATGATTATGTATCTCTTTGATCTTCACACATTCCTTTATATATTTACAGAGACTTACAAGTTTTATCCACACAGTTTTGTAGGACAAGACACGTGTGTATAGCACTCTACACAACCATATAACTCTCCAGAGGAGATTATCATCCTCATAAACCATAAAGGCGTCTATGATCACCGAAAGTCTCAAAATAAGGTTAAACACTTAACAATCTCCCCCTCCAGCCCAAATATGGGGAAGACAAGTTATTCTCCATTATCTACTTAAGATACATCCCAGTAAGCTTACTATAAAACTCATGCTTCTTTTCGGGAACCACTTTAGTCAGTATATCAATACCATTCAAATTTTTATGAACCTTCTTCAACATTAATTATTGCTTTTCTATCATAGACCTCAATCAATGATATCTAACACATATATGTGCTTTGTATGGGAATGATACATAATATTTTTGCTCAAGTCAATAGAATTTTAACTATTACAAAATAATATATAGTCTTCTTGCTTCACATCCAACTCTTGAAGGAGCCTTTTTAACCAGAGCACCTCCTTATAAGTTTCCATTGTAGCTACATATTCTACTTCAATCGTAGATAAAGCCACACACTTTTATAGCTTGGATTGCCTTGATATGGCTCCCCTTATAAACTTGAATATTAAAGTTGAAGTGGATTTTCTTCCATTAATATCTCCAGCCATATCTACATCTGTAAAACATTCTAAAGTTTGCTCACCATTACCAAGAACAAAATCCACTCAATGTGCCTCTTAAGTATCTCATAATTCATTTCATTGCTTCCTAGTGAACCTTCCCTAGATTTGACAAGAATCTACTCACTATCCTAATAGTTTGAGCAATATTTGGTCTTGTGCACAGCAATACATACATCAAAGACCTACTAAAAATTAGTATGGAATAGAGAACATATCATATTTATCATTTTTTGTTGAGGGACATGCATGCTTACACAACTTTAAATAAGATGCCAGTGGCATGCTAACTGACTTGACATGCTTCATATTGAACCTTTCTAGCACTCGTTTAATATATCTCTACTAAGAAACCACAATCTTCTATCCTTTTTGCCTCAAGTTATCTCTATGCCTAAAATCTGCTTTGTAAGTCCGAAATCTTTCATATCAAATGATTTAGACAAGTCCTCCTTAAAATTTTGGATTATACCAATGTCTTGACCCAAAATTAGCATATCATCAATATAAAGTAGAAGAATGGTAAAGTTCTCACCTATGAACTTCCTGAAATATGTTCAAACATTGACATAAGTTTGTTTGTAACCATGATCCATCACAAAGGAATCGAACTTCCGATACCATTGCTTTAGAGCTTGTTTTAAGCCATACAGATTTTTCTTCAACTTATAAACCAAATTTTCTTTGCCTTTAGCTTTGAAAACTTTTGGCTACTCCATGTATATCTCCTCTTCCAACTCTCCATGTAAAAAGGTTGTTCTAAAATCCAGTTGTTTGATTTCACGATCCAAATAGGTTGTTAGACCCAAAACTGTTCAAATTTAGGTCATCTTGACTATTGGTAAAACGATTTCATCAAAGTCATTACCCTTCTTTTGACTGAATCCTTTCAATACCAGTTTTACCTTACACTTTACCAGCTTATTATCATCTCTGTTTATCTTGAATACCCACTTATTCTTCAATGCCTTTTTTCCTTTTGGAAGTTTTACAAGCTCACATGTATTATTTTTATTAGAGAATCCATCTCTTCTTTCATAGTTACAAGACAAAGATCTTTGTCTTCACAAGATGCAACCTCTTGCACATTCTTAGGTTTCCCCTCAACAGTAAGTAACAGGTATTCAAAACTTAGATAACTTATGGAAGACATTTTCTCCCTTGTTGATCTTTGAAGTTATGTTTCATCTGCTATAAGATTCAATTGCTCCCTCTACTCATTATCCTCAATAGATTCATTTTCAATATTATTTAGACGGGGTTTATATATCTCATCATTATTAGATTGTAACTAATCACTACCAATGTGTATTTGGTCACTCACTTCATCTTTTTTACGTAGAGACTACTCAATAGTCGAAGGAATTGACGAAGAGCTAAATGTATCATATGAGCTGCAGTATGATGACTTATCTCCATTTAGAAGATCAATACCTCTCTCATGCTCCTGGAACACTACATCCCACTCCTGACCACCTTTTGCTTCTCGAGGTAATAAAGTTTGAAGTCAAACTAATCACCACCATATCCAACAAGGATGCAAGGTATCAATTTTGAGTCAAGCTTCTTTCTCTGATCTTTAGGCTAAATACCTTATAGCCAAAAACTCTCAAACGATGATATGTGAGATCCTTATCAGTTCACACTCTCTCAAGAATCTCAAAATCTAACAAAACTAATGGAGCTCGATTGATCAAGTAGACCACAGTTCGGATTGCTCATCCCCAAAATGTCTTTAGCAATATAGACATTTTAAGCATGCAACGAACCTTCTCCACAATGGTTTTTTTCATCCTCTTAGCAACCCCTTTATATTGTGGCATCCTTGGTTCAGTTTTCTCATGTCTAATGCTATGTAATGTACTGTATTCTTCAAACACCTTGAAAGTATACTCTTCTCTATTGTTTGTTTACAGACACTTTAGCTTCCTCTCAACTTTCCTTTCTACCATATCATGAAACTTCTGAAAATTTTCAAGTAATTGACTCTTAAAGTTCAATTTGTACGCTTAAGTCTTCCTCAAAGCATCATTAATAAATGTAGCAAAATATTTGTTATATCTTAATGACTCCTTCTCAATAGGGTCACATACATTTGAATGCACTAACTTCAATAAATCTGACCTCCTTATTTATCTTCTCTTAAAAAAGACTTTACGCTACTTTCTAGCTAAGCAATGATCATAAAGATTAAGCAATTGTGAGTTCTTAATTGGGATAAGGGATTTACCAACTAGCGACTTTAGTACCTTCTTACTCTTATGTCATAATCGTTGATGCCATAGATTTGGTGAAGTTTCTTCTTTGGTTATAGATACTTTTCTACCACCACACACCTTTAAGTGTGTCTTATACAGTGAGCAATGTAACTCTCCTCAGGCAACCGTCATTACGCCTTCATATAGTTTCTACTTCCTATCCCCAAAAGTGTGCTAAAATCCTCCATGATCTAACATATTAACTGATAAAAATTTAACCTTAGATTAGGGATATGTCATATATCTCTTAAGGTTAGTAAACATCCGACATTTATCTAAACTTGGATATTATCCATACCAATTATCTTAACATAACTTTTGTTTGAAAAATGAATATGGTATTATCTATAGATAAAACTACTACAACATTACAATAAGTTCAAGGCAAACATTGTACAGACTAATATATTACAAAGAGAATTAGCGATTAATCATAGCAAAATAATCCACGCTATAAATTCCATCCACGTTTCATATCTGGGGGGAGATCGATCTCTAAATTTTTGGCAATTAAATCAGCTATTATCCAATTAATGATCTTATCTGCAAGATAATATTTATCCTCTTCAAGGTTGGTAAATCTATGTAAGTTTTGTTCCTTTCAAAGGGAGTAAATGGTACTGTTAAAAGCAATCTTATAAAGAACCGCATTAGACATACCTTTTTTAGAGTTTCAGATTTCCCAAACCAACGAATACTCACAAGTATAAGGATGTCCGTTACTAGGAATCATGTACAAAATTCTACTCTAGATAACTTTCGAATATCTACAGAGAAAAAAAAGATAATCTCTATCCTTGGCTTCCATTTTACATAAAACACAGGTTGTATCCACATTGTCATGCCATTGACTGTTAATGTTAAGTCTATTTTTAATCACAAGCTAAAAGATAAAAGAGGCTTTGGGTAGAATGGCATTTTTCTATAGAAGAGAAGACCAAGGTACTTTAAGTAATCCCTTTGGAAAAATCTAATGATAAGATTTATTGGAGAATTTACCACTCGAATCTGGGGACTAAATGATAAAGGCATCCATCTGCTTATTATCTATACAAGGGAAATGTTGACCCAAAGTATCGAAGCCTCAAAAATTCCCTCTCTATTGACCATTGAAGATCAAAGATTAAGTCTTAATATTAATAGGAATTATGTTTCTCATATGCTGAGCAAGAGGGATGAGAAAAAAAAGACTCATGTCCATCCAGTTGTCATACAAAAGCTAAGTTGATCTAAAGAGCATTATGGTCAGTGTATAACCACCAAAGTCGTTTGCATCCATTTGACCCAAAGAGAATTATGGTCAGTGTATAACCACCAAAGTCATTTGCATATTAGGAACTTCTGCATTGTAGAGATAGAAATGATCCCAAGACCCCTAAATTTCTTCGAAAATGTAACATCACTCCATTTTATTTTAGCATTCTTTGAGTGTTCAGTACCACCTGACTATAGAAATGCTTTCGTGATTATGTTAACCTCTTTGAGGACTTTTCTTGGCAATGTAATGTGAATCAACCAATATAAATGTAATCTACTAAGTACTGAAATGATAAGAGTTAGCTTGGCAGTATAGGAAAGGAACCTATTTTGCCAAAATGTATTGGTTGGAGTGATCTGATTAAGATGATCAGCCACTAAATTTTCAACTTCCTTCTTGTCGCGTATTTCAACTTAAAATCTTGTAAGAATAAGATCTACCAAATTAACCTAATTTTTGCTTCTTTCTTAGTCACCAAACACTTTAGAGCCACATATTCTGAATAAATGATCACTTATGTACCCCATAAGTAAGACCCAAATTTTTCCAAGCTAAAAACTACAGCCTAAAATTCTTTCTCCGTTATGGAATAATTCTTTTGACTATCATTAAGTGTCATGGAGGCATAGTAAAAGACATGAGATAATTTGTCCACTTTTTGACCCAAAACTACTCTAACTACATAATTCGAGGCATCGCACATTAATTCGAAGGCAATGTCCACTTCAGTGGCTAAATTATTGGGGCTGTAGTGAGTCATCCTTTTAGTTCATCAAATACAATCTTACATGTCTCACTAAAATCAAATTTCACATCTTTTTGGAGTATTCTACACATGGGTTGAGCAACCTTTGAAAACTCTTTAATAAATCGCCGATAGAATCTTGCATGACCAAGAAAAGAGCGAACTTCCCACACAGTCGTGGGGTAAGGTAAAGATCAGATAACATCTATTTTAGCCTTATCAACCTCAATTCCCTTAAAAAAGACTGTATAACCTAAAATCATGGCTTCATCAACCATAAAATGACATTTTTCATAATTTAAAACCAAATTAGTCTTAATGTAACGTTTATGCACTTTCTCAAGGTTAATAATGCATGTATCAAAAGATTCTTGATAAACCGTAAAGTCATCCATAAAAACTTCCATGCAATCTTCCATAAGATTAGAGAAAATACTTACCACACACTTTTGAAATGTCGTTGGTGCATTATACATCCCAAATGGCATTCTTTGGTATACAAAGGTGTCAAATGGACACGTGAAATTTATTTTCTCTTGGTCCTTTAGTTCAACCAAAATCTAATAATAACCTGAATAACCATCTAAACATCAATAGCGAGATTTACCTTCAAGTCTTTTAAGCATTTGATCAATAAATGGAAGCGAAAAATGATCTTTTCTAGTAATCGAATTTAGCTTCCTAAAATCTATGAAAACTCTCCACCAATTTTGATCACGAGTGTGTATTAACTCACCATTACTATTTTCTATTACAGTTACCCCAATTTTCTTTGGAACTAATTGGATCAGACTTATCCAATTGCTATCTAAAATGGGATAGATAATTCTAGCATCAAGAAGCTTCAAGATTTCCTTTTTCACCACCTCCATTACGGGTGGATTTAAACAACGTTGGGGTTGCCTTACCTCTTTAACTTCATCTACAAATGGACAGACTAATGCCTTTTAAATCAACCACTATCCATACAATGGCTTCTTTGTGTTGTCTTAGCACCTTAATCAGTTGTTCTTCCTTCAAAGAAGTGAGTTTATTTGAGATAATAATAGGTAACATATCTTGCTCACCCAAAAATATGTATTTTAGATGGTTAGGTAAATTCTTTAGCTCCAATGTAGGTGGTTGAATTAGTGAAGGCAATAACTTAGAGTTGTTTAGGGACAAGTCCACATAAGGTAATTGCTTCACTATTTGCTTGGTTTTCTCCAAATTGCAAAAACATGGCTTCAAGTTCTTTGTTAGGCACCAACATCTCCGTGACTGATTGCCGCTGTAACGCATCTCCAATCAAGGATTATCTCAAGTTCATCTCTTCCATTTAATGATGAATTTTTCTGTACCTAAGTGTTAATAAATCCATAGAAACAATAGGTTGTTCATCATCCGAAAATTTCATGGCATTGTATATATTGAATTTAATTAATTCACTATCAAATTCTATAGTCAATGATCCATCATGAACATCAATTTTTGTTCTAGTGATTTTTAAGAACGACCTTCCAAATAAAATTAAAGTTAAAGAAGATACATCCTCACTACCCATCTACAAAATGTAAAAATTAGCTAGAAAAAGCATTTCACCTACTTGAACCAAAATATCCTCTAACACGCCCTTTGGATAAGCATTTGAACAATCAATTAATTGAATCACTACATTAGTTTCTTTGAGGTGCCACACGTTTAAGGACTTGTAAACATCATAAGGCATGACATTTATTGATGCACCCAAATCTAGCATAGTTTTTTCAATTCTTAAATCACCAAATTTACAAGGAATAGTGAACATACTTGGGTCTTGACATTTAGGTGGTAGCTTTTTCTTCTGAAGTATTACAAACATATTCTCTCCCAATTGTACTTTCTCATCAAATTTCAATTTCCATTTCGAAGTGTAGTGCTCCTTTAGAAATTTAGCATAATGAGGAATTTGTTTAATGGCATCAAGCAAAGGAATATTTACCTGGACTTTTCTTAAAGTCTCCAATATCTCTTTCTCTTACTCCTCTTTCTTTGCTTGGAAAATTGACTAGGAAAAGGGGGTGGCATAATAAATTTCTGCAGATCTAAATGTGTCTTTTCTAGTTGGTTAGATACTTCATTTCTTACTTCTTCTTCAATTTCCCTTTTAGAGACTTTTGGAGAAGGTTCCTTCAAGTCTTTACCACTCCACAACATGACAGATTTGACACTTTATTTGGGATTGATTTTTGTTTGAGCAGGAAATTTTCCAGAATTGTGTGCCTCTAACCGATTGATGGTTGTTGCCATTGGGCTCAATTGATTTTCAAGATTTTGAATACTAACTTAAGTATCTTGCCGAAATGTCATGGTGTTAGTGGCCAAAGATTTAACTATATCTTCCAAAGAGGACTTACTTTCAAAATTGGATGCCATTTGTTGATGTTGTCTAAGAATATAAGATTGCCTATATTGCTAGAAATTTGAAGTAGCTTGTTGTCCTTAAGAGTTCCCATAACACAGATTTGGATGGTCATGCCAAACCAGATTATAGGTGTTCACGAATGGGTCATATTTCCTTTGAGTTTACCCAGTAAATCCTCACATGGCATTGACTTGTTCTACACTTTCTTCTTGTAAAACTGGACATGCTTCAATAAATTTTCCTAACATTAAATATATTCCACGTGCCTTTGCTTCTTCTTTCTTTATGATCGTGAGTTACCTCACTAACAATGTAAGATCGTCTAATCTCTTCTCCAACGCTGACACATTCACCTCATTCACTTGTTTTGAACTATAGCCAGAACTTATCCCAAATTGTTTTGTATTGGAAGTCATATTCACTATCAAATCTCATACAGCTGCCAGTGTTTTGTCAACCAAAGCTCCACCATTTGAAGCATCAATCATACTTCTATCTGTAAGCAAAAGACCTTCTTAGAAGTATTAAATCAACAATTGATTGTTTATCTGATGATGGGGGCAGCTAGCACAAAGCTTCTTAAATCTTTCCTAATATTTATATAGTGTCTCACACGTGTGTTATTGGATACCAAAAATTTCTTTTCTAATATTGGCAGTTCTTGACGTTGGAAAATATTTTTCAAATAATAATCTCATCATTTCAGCTCATGTTTGTACATTTTCACTAGCGGAGTAATATAACCAATCTTGAGCATCATCTTTGAGAGAAAATGGGAAGGCTCTTAATTTGATTTGCTCCTCAGTCATATTTGTAAGCTTTATACCCATACAAGCCACATCAAATTCCTTCAAATGCTTATAAGGATCCTCTCTCGGTAGACCTTGAAAAATTGACAATAAATGAATCAGCCCCAACTTTAATTCAAAGGTATTGTTGTCCCCCAAATTTAGAAAATTGATGCAATGGGTTGTTGAGCATTCGTAGAGGCATTTAATTCACGAAGATTGTGATTTGTAGCCATCTTTTCTTTCTTCTGCACTTGTTATCTCTGTTTTATCTGCTTCCATAACTTCTTGGTTGTCTTTTCTATCTCTAAATTGAATAGTAATTATGTTGTCTTGTCTACTCATGTAACATATATATACCATCAAGAATTTCCCAACAACGGCGCAAAAATTTGGTAATGTTGTCGCCTGTAACCAAATTAATATCAACTCTAATAATGAAATATATAGTTAGTGAAGAGTTGAGATCGTTCCCACGAGGAATCTATTGGTAAGTGTTTCACGAGTTAAAACTAAAACAAATTAGGGGGGTTGAATTAACATGATTTTAAGAAATTAAAATCGACAAAAATTAGAAATAAACAAAAATAATCTGATATAGAAAATTAATGAACAAACCTTAGTTTCGGGTTACTTACGTTATCAAACTAGTATGGATCATCGATACAAAATTAAGTTCATTAACAAATACTCATTGAATGGTGTTCTCTCTTAGGATTAAATGAATAGAAATATGTATTCTAATCACTCTCATTAACCAACAACTTAGATATGATCTTCTTGATTAATAGCATTAAGAACTAAGAGAATCAGTGAGTAAGACAATATACAAACGATATGTATTTAGTCTAGATAAATATCTTTCTTAGAATTTCCACTCCCTAACATAAAAGATGGTAATCATATTTGCCACTTTGGATTAGCAAAACTGAACATCAAATCCTACTAATTTGGCTAGTCAATGAAATAAAATTTATTCAGAAAATCTCACACATACTAGATGATAACTTTAGTTTCCTTCAACTAAAAAGAAGGATTTAGCTACTCATAATAGTGATGAAACTTGATAGAAAAATAGCATAACATCTAGACTCCATCCCTGCCCCCCTTTTTTTAAAGAAACAAAAAACTCCCAAAAAGCCAAGCAAAAACTTAAAATATAAGATGTCTAAAAAGGTTTTTATCCTCCCTTCTTAAAGTTATTTTATCAGATACACTTCCACATGAAATCAGGTAGCAGATCCCTACCTAAAGAAAACAACTTGATTCCCAAAATAATTAGAATCCTAAGTCTATCGAATCTACTTTCAAATCAAACTCTGCTGATAAACTTTTCCTTTGCACGTGCCTACGTTTAGTCAAAAACTTTTCTACCAACTGGAAATTCGAATTGCCTTTTCTTTTCTTGCATCTTTTTGATTCAAATTCATCTCCCATATGTTAAAAATCACCCGATAACAATTAAGAAACAATTCCATTAATTTTAAATAAAAATTTCAATACATTAAAGAGATTTATATCTAAAGTTAGCCCAAAAATAACAACTTATCAGTGAGTATACAACTTGTTTCTCCAGGCCTCACCGACCTACTATTCTCCTTTTTTTTCCCTCATTACTAGTTTTCTCTATATGCTTCTTAATCGTAGTCCCCATAAGCGTAGCACGAGAGAGAGGTGGAAAGTCGTATTTGGGAATAGAATATTCCCTTAACTCCATAATGCCTTAGGCAGCCTAGGGGAGGCCCTCCGATGAGGCACTGGCCTCAGCCACCTTAAAGCTAAAAAGGAAAGGACCATCAAACCAGACGTGGGAAATAAAATAGCCAGGGATACGTAAAAGGAAAAAAGGTAGAGAAGTAATTTGAGTAGAGAGCAGTCAAAGCAAAAGTCAAAAATAAAATCAAAGAGAGAGAGTGATTTAAAATATCCACTCTTATAGTTTAAGAAGTACTCCACTTTTGGAACACAATGATATGATGCTCCAGTGTCAATCAATCATTCAGAATCAAAATTGCTGGCATGGAACCATTCACTAGTTGCACAAACTAGGGACACCTTATAATCCATGCTTAAAGTTGTTGCTATTGTGTTTTTATCATTAACATCATTTTGATGATCTTGCTTTTTTTTATCCCTCTTCCACTTATAGTAGAAGCTCTTAATGTGTCTTGGCTTATCGTAATTGCTGGAACCCCTCTCCGGGCGGGTCACGGGCCCGACGTCCTACGTGACGACTAGACGCGTGTCCCATGAGGGAGGAATTCTCCACCAGGTCAAAATTAAAACAAATAAACTCATTTAACTTCCTCCGAACGAAAATTAGAGGTAATTCATAAGAAAATTCAATAAGTGTTGACCCCGGGAAAAATGCGTGGTGGGATCGTAAAATAAGCACAGACAATAAAATAAATCAATCAAGAACAAAAATTTCAGAAAAACATTTAATACACAATTTAATAGATAACAATGATTTAATTAAAATGGCTAATAATGCCTTTCATATGATTTAAATTCATAGGAAGGGTCAAAATATTTTCCCACTATTTATAAAAATATTTCCATGTCCAAAAATAATCCAAGAATATTTAATTTGGTAGAAAAATCAAAAGGTAGCCTTTTGAAAATTTGAAAGTCAGAAAAGAAACAAAGAAATAAAAGAAAAAGAAATAATCGGATTGGAAAAGTCGCACAGAGGAGGTGCCCTCGCGATTGCGAGGCGCTAGCGCCCGCGAGGCGCTCGCAGGCACTCGAGCCTGCGCTAGCGAGGTGCGAGGCGCTCCCGCTCGCGAGGAACCGCGAGTCAGAGCCTACCTCGCTCCCGCGATCGTCTTGCACTCGCGAGGCACGCGCTGGATGTGCGCCCTCGCGACCTCGAGGCGCTAGCCCTGCGAGGAGCCTCGGACTGGCTCAATCTCGCGATCATCTCGCACTCACGAGGGGCAGCGAGGCCAGTCCTTATCAGGCAATAGAAACTTCAAAAATTCCTATCTTCTCACTCAAAACTCCAAAAATTTCAAATTTGGTATCAATAGAAAGATAAAAGAGAACTCTACAACTTTCATGAGGATTCAAAAACCAATTTGGTCTCTAAGACCATTAAAAATCACTGCAAATAATCTGCCAAAACAAAGAAAATGAAGGTCACTTAAAAAGCAGCAGAAACTCTAAACACTCTAACTTTCCACCCTAAGGTCCAAAAATCACATACTTCATATTATAAGAAAGATAAAAAGAAGATCTACATCTTCCATGAAGATCCAAGAATAATTTCAAACTCTATGAGGATCAAAAATTCATTCAAAGTTTCTGCCTAGAAAATGAAAATTTTGGCAGCATCTGTCCTAAAATTCAATAAGCCATATCTTTCAACTCCCTCATCCAAAGTCAATACATGATACTTCATTGGAAAGCTATGAAATCCCTCTATAACTTTCCAGAAAGCTACTTAACTCAATTTAATCCAAATCAGCCCAGCAATTGGCTCCAAAACACAGTAAACACAAATCATTCAACAAAATCTGCAGCAACTTCAACATTCCACGTCTTTCAATTTCCACATTCCAAATCAGTACATGATACATCAATGGAAAACTATGAAAATCCTCTACATTTTTCCAGAAGACTACTCAGTCCAATTCAGTCCACATCAGTCCAGAATTTTGCTTCAAAAATTCAGAACACAAAACCTATTCTTATTGCAATCTTGCATCACCAATACAAAAAGCCATATGATGGAACAATCAACACAATTCTAGAAAAATATGAATATTCTTCATTAATAAATAAATAAGCACTCTTACAAAGCTTTAGGGGGCATTTTCTTAGCCCAATACATAAAGTCTCAAAAACAAAGAAACTACAGGAAAGTAGCTTTGCTAATCAAAAATGCAACTAAAGCTTTGTTATCAAAAATACAATTTCAAAAACAAAAGCAAATGGGAGAGATGCCTTGCCCCGGTACGGTTACTCATGTTCTTGTTCATCGCCTGTGGATGGGAAGGGAAAATGGGGGTGAGCTCGACAGCTCGTGGGTAAAAAATTAATAATCAAGAACAAGCAAAAATCCTTTCATTAATCATTCCAATACAATTTATCAAATTATGCACATCTTATTTCCAAAACTTTTAACTCATTAAGCAAATCACAAAATTTACATAATGAGCACATTCAAAGAATCACATTTCAAAAATCACATAATCACATCAAAAGTGGTTCAGGTGGATCCAAAACAAAACGTACTACACATTCCCGCGAAGCGGTCATATGTAGCCGTGAAAAGCCTATAGGTAGACAAGTGCACTTGACTTAACTTATGGGACCGCCACAAACCCATATAAGCATGCATTTCACTTATTTCACATAATCGGCCAAAATGGCCCTTTTCTAAAAAACATGATTTTTACATACATTCTTTTTCACTTATTAACAAAATATGCAAACATTTCCAACATTCATTTATACACAAAAGAAACAAGAAAGCAAGTTCAAACCATCATAAAAGTAATAAATGCAAAATTTCAAAATCATAGGAAAGCATTTAATGCAATTATTGAAAGCATATTTATTAGCTTAATTTCTCAATTATTAAAATGTCACCCAC
>JANZXP010099248.1:0-20557 GCA_027576715.1 Erythroxylum flavicans
AAGATAATTGCCTTATGTTGTTGATGTTTTAGTTATGTTAATTTACGATGACTACAAGCATATTTTTAATGTTTCACAAAATGTTAATTTTATTTTTTAATTACAATTATAAGTTATGTTCATAATTTGTTTTACATAGGTTCATTATAATAGGCCCTGGTAAAAACAAGGGAAAGAGGGTAGTAACGGCAGATGAAGTTTCTCCCATAGAACAACCAGAAGAAAGTCAACAACAACCTTTACCAACATTGTCTGGTAGTCATAAGGGATCTTCAAGTCTGTTATTGATAACCAAACATATTTACATTTATGCTGAAATTGCTCATTACATGTTTAGTGTGTTTTTCTCATTATATTTTTTTTCAGGTTCCAATACTGGCATCAAAAAATGAGGTAGAGGTAAGACAAAATGTGCTGAGTTGTAATAGATGAATGTTGTAATGAATACCAAGTTGTTAGTGAAGATTGACCCTACGTAACGGTGCCCAGTAGATAAGATCCAAGCTGCAAAATTGGCCAGTGAGTTGGGTATAGTTGTGAGGAATGAGTTGCCTTGTCTTCAGCATGTCAGGCAATTGAAGGAAGACAACTTGCTCCAAAATGCTTTGGACAAAGTTTCGGTAATATTTCAATTCATTTCATTATATATATTGCGATTTTACTTAACAAAAATAATAACTTAACTTATATATATTTTTCACAGATGAAGCTTAATATCGTTGATACTGACACGCCTAAGATTTCAAACAGTGTTAGTTCACTGTTGAAAGAAAGGTTGAAGGATCATCGATATCAACTTTATAAATATTACCAATCTTTCCCTTCTAATGAAGAGGCAAGGAGACATGTTCCGAAACAGGTGACTAAAGAAAATTGGAATGAAATATGTGATTATTGGGCTTCAGCGAAGGTTTAGATTTGTTTTTTTTCTCTTCATATTTCCTTCCATTAATTATGTTTATACATCTCATGACTACTTCTCTTAATTTAGGAGAAGTGTGAGAAAGTCAAGGCTAACAGAGCAAAAATGAAGACTCCTCATAACACCAGCTTCAGATTATTTGTCGTCGTCCGATAAGAATTTATAAGTGTAACAATTTCAATTTATTATTTTATTTTTTAATACAATAAATTCTAATTGGTTATAATTTTTTAAATTCATATTATAGAGCCATACAAAACTCCAAGGGCAAGAGTGTGATAAGATCACACTGTACAAGTACACAAACTACAAGGAAGGTCAAGGTTGGATGTCTGAAGAGACACAAAGTAATTATGTAAGTATAAATTAATTAATATTACAATTTATTTTTCTATGTAATAGTAAGTAATAATTTTTTAGTTAACTCAATTTTCTACTTTAAATTGTAGGACAAGATGTAGGAATTGTTGCAGACGTCATTGGTCGAGGGGAATCAGCCCAATGTCGATGACATTTGCAACAATGTCCTTAGTACATGGTTGGGTTATATCAAAGGTCTTAAGTATGGCCCTAAGCCCGTTGGTGCTTCTTCATCACGACCAGCATATGTCACGACGCATAAGAGAAGAACCAAACACTGAAGACTAAGTTACAATGTGCGGAAGACAAGTTAAATCGTAATGTAAAAGAAGTGAACAAGCTTAAAAAGATGGTCAAACAATTACTAGGCTCAGCATATGTCAGTAGCAATGATGACGATGAGGAATCTTACTTTGTGTATGACCTATAATTATTTTTTTATAAAATGCATTCCATTTTTAATGTTTATTTTATTTCAATTGATTATTATTTAAAAATATGTCACTAACATTAATTGTAAAATGAATAATTTTTATATTTCAAACTATCTTTAAAATTGTAATAAATTAAAATAAAATTGTTTTTAACAATTATAATAATATTTAAATTCAAAATTAAATTTTGTTACTAAATAATATTAGCTACCAAAACAAAATCGTCATAAAAGGTTATTAACTACGTTTTCAAGAATGACATTAAAAACATTTTGCTACAACCACAAATTAGTAGCTAAAAGTATTTTGCTACAAAAACAAAATTGTCACAAAAAACTATTAGCTATCAGAATTAAAATCGTCAAAAAATGTTTTTATCTACGTTTGCAGGAATGTCTCTAAAAATATTTCCCTTTAACAAAAAATTAGTAGCTAAAACTATTATGCTACCAAATTGAAATCGTCACTAAAAATAATTACCTACAAATATAGTTTAGTAGGGAAAAAACTTTAGCTACAAAGCAGAAACGTCGCAAAAAACTTTGTACAACATTCTTTATTCTCATTGGTTATACTTTTTACTGACAAATTATTTATGTCGAAAAAATGTTTTCGCAACGATTTTAGGAAAACGTCGCAGAAGTTGTTTTGCTACTGGGATTTAATGATGATTTAGGCGACAATATATTTTTGTCGCAAATTACTATTTGCGACGATTTGTTATTATTTAGCAAGTTTTATTTTCATCGCTAAATGTACTATTGGTTGTAGTGATTCTTGACTTCTTATGATACGTTACTATTATGCTTAGTGAAAAAAAGTACTTGTTTAGCTTCATTTGAATTTCTAATTTCTAATTTCTAATTTGTATTTGTTCTGCTTCATATAGTGCATGCGCTTAACTTTTACTTTTAAGGATGTTCACTTCACACAACTATTCTTGTTTTGAATTTATGCTAACAAATGTGGATTTTATCCCATATCTGGGATCTTGGTCTTAAATGGAGTATTAGCATGTATACTGGGATATTAATGAAATACTAAAACAAGCTACATCTTCTAGGTTGATATGTTGAGCATATGATATTGCCTTGATTTACCTTTGAAAATGGAAATAGGAGTGGTTGTAAAGATATATTAACTGCAACTTTTTGTATTAGACTGAAATTGAAAATGAATGTGTCGTTTCCTAATACACTCTTGTTTCTAAACTCAAGTATTTATATTTTTTTGTCAGATGGATGAGCATATTGCTTCAGTTGAGAGTTCTAATCCAGTACAAGAGGTAGAAACGCAAACTTCTATTTTGACACCAAGTGACGATAAAAGTTCAATTAGAATTCAAGTTATTCAAAATAAAAGTGAAGTTTGGAATCACTTTAAGAAGACTATATCGACCAACAGAATTAAAAAAGCAGAGTGCAATTATTGTCAAAAGTTGTATTCAACTGGTTCGAAAGGTGGAATGTCTCATTTAAAGAGACATATTAGTCTATATGATTGACTACTTCCTTCTTAAGAAAAAATAAAACATATGTTAAGACTTTTTACATTATATTAATGTTCAGTCTTAATAGAACAATGACTAGGAACAATTTAGGGATGATACATAAATACAATATAAATCTCATAATTATAATTTCATTTGCAATGTATAATTATCCTGTGGACGTTATCATATACATCTAAATATGTACAAGATAAAGAGTGCCTTTAAATAATTGTCACTAAACTACAAACAAACCAATTAGCTGTAAGGCATGAATTAACAATCTCCCACTTATACTAAGCAAATCATTTTAAGTATCCTATACCATATCATCGTATAATGATTATACTATCGCTAGGATAGTGACTTAATGAGAGAAATCTACAAGATTCTCCATAGTGAGCTCTTGCTTAAATCTTACAACTTCCATCTTGATTATCATCATAATTAAGAAAAATTGCCTAAATATATACTTGGATCTTCAATGAGACCTTATCTCCTTTTACATGCCCAATTACTCTAATGTTTCATATTACATTACTATTTTAAACAATACATTGAACTATATCAAGTTCACTAAAGAACTTATTGATCCAATTAATCATTTCCACTAAATGAAACATGTATTATGGCTTAATTAGCAATCATTATTACATTGAAACCTTTCCAATCTTAAATGATATTGTTCTAAGTATATAAACCTTAATTAGGATTTACTTATAAAGTTAATATCCTTATCTCCTTGAACTCAAATATCAACTCATATATAGAATAATGGATATCTTTAGTACTTTATAAGTATCATATATCTCAAATACTAAACATCTTTAGCACATTATCTATGCACTTGGACTTAGAATAGGTAAACAACTTACAATCTATCTCTATAGATCTAATTCCCATAATTAATTTGTTACCTTTGTGTATCGAACAAGAGTTGTTCTTGGACAATTATATTTTCAACAATTGAAAATTATAATTGTTGTTTTCTTTGAGCAATATGTCTCCACATACTCCCACTGAAGAGGAAAACTATATTCCCACTAACCTTCTTGTAGACACGATAAATTCACAATCATCTCCAAAACAAACCTTTTGAATTCATCATGAAAGTGAATATTTCAATGTCTCATAGCTTTTTAACTAGACATCAAATGTATCAATAAAGACAATAGTTCAAATTGGATGTATTGTCATGAGATTTGAACCTTTCTAATTTTATCTTACTCCCATTACATATCTTGAGAACCATTTTGCCATAAGTATACATTGAAACAAATAATTTGGTCAACAAGTCTGTAAGATTGTATCCAACCTTTTAAATGTCTCATAACCTTTTATTATCTAATTTAGTTGTAAACTTAATGAATTATATATGCTTCAACCAAGAATCAGTTCTTTGAATCATTAACTTTGACTTTTCAAAGACTTAGTGTTTCATATCTAATATGAAATCTTGTTAATTGATTCAATTGGAATTCTTGAAGGTAAGTCATTATAGTAGGCATCATTATATAAGAAATAATATTTCATCATACAACATCTCATCATGTATTTTCCTCCTTACATAAATCCATACACTTATGAATTTAGTTGTGAAGGTATTCACTAGAGAATCTCGTTATCTATAAATAACTAAAAATTTAAAACTCACCACAATGATCTCGTCAAAGTGCTTCAACATTCCTAAGCTTAGTTTCTACTTAGATTTAAAAATTTTGAACTTTTTAAAATTTTAAATCACTATTTCATTTAATACATATAACTATATCACATAAAGTCATTAGTAATATAATGAAATATAAGTATTATCCTTTTATGAATTATTATTCCATCTAATACATCACATATATAAGATCTAACAATTCAATACCATTATCATTCTTTCACCAGAGGTTGATTCGGTTATTCTTCAACTTAACAAGTTTCATATGATTCATAATCAAAAGGATACATATATCCTTGTATATAAATTTATGATTCTCATCATGTTAATTTAACTAACATGGCATAAAAGGATAGTCTCGGTTACCCAACTTTGTACTCTTGGCCATTTTTGTTAAGCATAAGTCTTCTTTGATCCAACACATACAAACTATTTCTTATAATGCTTTGAACATTATAATATTTTTGAATCTAAATTCAGTATCAAATACTCATAAGTATGAACTAGACATATATATGATCTCTATCATATTTAATAGAGATAAGAAAAGTCATGCAATCTTTTTTTTCTTATGACATCTATTATCATACTATAGCTAAGCCTTTAATTGTAGTCCACAATTATGCTTTTAATAGGCTAAATTAAGTGGAACAATTCTATCAAGGTACGATACCTTTCAACTCTATTATACGCAACCTCTTATATCTTGCTATTATGATGTTGACACACTTATTACATATTCTCATTAAAGTTTATGAGATATTATTCAACTTAAAATGTCAATACATTTTGTCACCTATATGATTTTGACATATCTATAAAACTTTGTCACTAAATCCTCAATAGGAATTATAGCAAAATTGTATAATAGGCATACAATTTTTTACCTAGCTTTCTAAACTCTTCTCAAGCGTATCCTATGTCCAAAAAATTTAATTCACTAACTTAGTATCAACTATACTAAACAAGGCAAAATCCACTTAGAATAAATATAAATGTAAGAAAACAAGTAATTAATTATATGCCATGACTACTAAATTAGATTAGGACTTTTAATCATGTATTTAGTTACACCCATTATTTTATTTGAAATAATAGCCCTCACCACTATATGGAAAGATTACTTTAATCTTTCTAGTGGGGTAGGATCCCATTCCAATATAGTTGATCTTGGGTTTGCTTAACAAACAAACTAAACTTAAATTACGTAGATAACAACTTTATTAATTACATCTTATGTGACTCTCATATTCGTTAGGTGACAACTCTTACCAAAACATATGTTATTCCTAACCCTATCTCTAAAGTGATGTGATCATGAGTTTACTCATCCAAATTACACAAATTTAGTTAGGTAAAACCCACTGTCATAAGACTAAATTGTTCTAGTTAAAATGGCTTTGTGTTTGCTCAACAAGTCAAACAATAAGCAAAACTCTTGTTTATTCTTATAACAATAGAAGGCAACAATCACGTTCTCAATATATACTTAATATTTTAGTGAGGGATTTAATTTGTTCATCTCATTAAATACAAAATTGCATGTAAAATATCACACATATAAAACAGACAATTTAACATACATCAATGTATATATCAAACATATAAATAAAGTATGAAACTTATGCACTCATAATCAAATTATATGAATAAAACATCAAGCTTTGTTTGACTTTAGTTATTGATCTTCATACTCTAAAATAATATTTTCAACTCTTTGAAAAATTAAATTAGATTAAACTCATTGATTCCTAGATAAACTAAATTCATATTCCAAATAGAAATTTAATTTGATTTAAGCACATTTTTCAAATCCATTTAGAAACTATTTTCAATTATCCTGACTCCTTTAACGAAATTTAATTGAAAACAATTTTCAATAAATTATGCTACTTACTTATTATAATTTAGAAAAACTCCTTTTTCAAAATTATATAAGTAACACATTCTAATCCAATTAGAAAACTATTTCTAATCTCATTAGAAATTACTTTTCCTTAATTAGAAAACCATTTTCTGATATTAAAAGGAAACTACTTTCAAAATTAAATAAAACATTTTTAAATTTAATTAAGAAAATCATTTATATTATTTACTTAAAGATTGACTTCTTAATTAATTAGAAAATATTTCTTTAATGAACTAGAAACCTATTTTCAAAAATACTGAGAAAGCTCAATTTTCTTTACTAATAAATGAAAATATTTTTCAAAATTTTAATTAAGAAAAATATCCTTTCTAATAAATCAAGAAACTTATTATTTATAAATAAAGAAATAATTTCTAAATAAATAAAATAATAATTCTCTAAACAAATAAAATTGTAAATTTAATTTATCTCAGTCAAATTGAAATAAATAAATTTAATTAAGAAACAACTTTCTTAATAACTTAAGAAAACATTTTTCTTAATTTTAAGGAATCTAATTAATTAATTTCCATCTGATTGAAACTAATTGATTATAATTTTTGAAACCAATTTTTTAAAATTAATATGTAATCAATATAATTATTAATCTTAATCATATTAAGAAAAATAATTACTTTAATTTTGGAATTGATTTGATAAATAATTTAATTTAATAATTCAACTCCTTGAAAAATCAAACTAAATTCTAAAGTAATCCTAACAAAATAACCCTTTGAAACAATTTTCAACCGATTTAGAAAAACATTTCTAAATTTATTAGGAATTTAAACCTACTTAATATTAATCAAATCAATTTGATTAAAAGATGGCTTAAAACATATTACAAAATTAAAAAAAAAACATTGTGAGGGTTATCTGGCGTGTGCATTGCTTTTCTGATAGGCACGTGTAATCAAACTTGTTAATTGAAACGTACGCTTAGCAGCATCTTCCCATATGCGCTTTACTACGTAGGGGCATGTGTTCAGGATCTTAGGGTTTCTCTATGCCACTGCCGCCTCTTTGTTTCTCCAATTAACTCACACTGCCTGCTTTTAACTGTTATAAAACTTTCTCTTCAGTATACGATTCTGCAAAATCTTAAACATATATAATTCTCACATAAGCAATTACCGTATTTTGGTCCATAACGTCGATTGATGTTGAATCTCTTTTGTGTCTATATTCTTTTATCCTCATTTATCACTTCTGTTCTTTCTCCTTATTTGATGGTTATCGGCAGAAGTAACTTCATAGGTAAGAACAGGACCAAAAGAGGTGACGGTTATATGTGGTTTCAAATGAGAAAACCACCTCTTAACTACCATACCCATCATGTTGGTATTTATAATTACATGAGACATTAATAATCCAACATTCTCCCATTTGGCTTATGTAACATTGTGATTTAAACAATATATTCCCTTCCATGTATTACAAAGTTAGTCTTCTCCATGAAATGATCCATAAATGGGAAACATAGAATTGATCAGAAACAAATTCAATAATAAGTTCAGAATGTCAATTACATTTAATCATAAACGTCATCATAATATTCATTAATGCCTACTCAGCAATAATGCCCATACTGTCAATATACCCATAAATTTTTTGGGTGATAATCCCTTAGTCAAAGAGTCAGCAATCATAAGATTAGTGCTAATGTGCTCAATTGACACTCTCCGTTTTTGATCCTCTTCTTTAACGATAAAACATTTCAATTCCATATGTTTAACACATTTGGAAAACTTGTTATTTTTAGAAAAGAAAACTACTGCAGAATTATCAAAATAAATTTTTAGCGGCTTGGCAATACTGTCAACTATTCCAAGTCCTGAAATAAAATCTTGCAACCACTTAGCCTGAACCATGGCCTTAAAGTATGTCACAAATTCAGCGTCCATGGTAGATGCAGTAATTATTGACTGCTTCGCACTCTTCTATGATATTGCCCCTCCGGTTAAAAGATATACATAGCCAAATGTAGATTTTCTAGTATCCACACAACCAACAAAATCTGAATCTGAATATCCAATTAATTCAAGATAATCAAACCTCTTATAAGTAAGCATGTGATTTTTTGTCCCTTGCAAATATCTTAAGACTTTCTTTACAGCTTTTTAATGATCCAATCCTGAGTTACTTTGGTATCTACCAAGCATACCAACTGTAAAGATAATGTCTGGCCTTGTACATGTTTAAGCATACAACAAACTCCTAGCAACAAATGTATAAGGAATTCCTTTCATCTATTTCTGTTCCATATCATTCTTTGGACATTGCATGAGACTAAATTTATCTCCTTTTTAAGTTGGAATTGGAGACGATAAACATTTATCCATTCTGAATCTCTCTAAAACTTTATTAATATATGCTTTCTGAGACAAACCTAATAGTCCTTGTGATTTACTCTGAAATATTTCTATTCTGATCACATAGCTTGCCTCTCCCATATCTTTCATTTCAAAGTTGTTAGGGAGGAACAACTTAGTCTCACTTAATAGACTAAGATTATTAGTTGCAAGCAAGATGTCATCAACATACAGAATTAAAAAGATAAACTTACTCCTACTGACCTTCAGATATCACTGATCAACAATGTTTTCTTTAAAACCAAAGGAAACAATAGTATCATTAAATTTAAGATACCATTGGTGGGAAGCTTGCTTGAGTCCATATATTGATTTTTTCACTTTACACACCATATGTTCTTTCCCTTCAACCGAAAAACCCATCGGTTGATCCATATATACATTTTCCTCTAAATTCCCATTTAGAAAAGAAGATTTTACATCTATCTGATGTAGTTCTAAATCATAATGAGCCATTAGTGACATGAAAATCCTGAGAGAATCTTTCCTGGAAACTAGTGAGAACGTTTCCTTATAGTCAATGTCATCTTTTTGAGTAAAACCCTTAGCAACAAGTTTAGCCTTTTAACGTTCAAGGTTGTCATGAGAGTCACGCTTTGTCTTAAAGACCCATTTACATCCAGCTCTCTTGCATCCTTCAGGTAATTCTACAAGTTCCCAAAAACCATTATGTTCTATGGATTTAAGCTCATATTTCATTGCATCTAACCATTTATTAGCATTAGCACTATTAATAGCTTTTGAAAATGAAACTGGATCATCATGAATTCCTAAATTATCTTCCAACTCTTGTAGATATACCACGTAATCATTTAGAATAACAAATCTCCTTTCTCTTTGGGATCTTCTTATTACTATTTCTTGTGGTTCTTCTATTGCAAGTTCATGTTGAATGTTAGGAGCATGTACTTGTTGCTTTTCATGATTGTTATGCGATGCAACAATTTGAGGAATAACAATTTGGGTAGTGGGAACACAAGTCAAAGGGAGTTGTATTCTAACTTCCTTAATTTCCACATTTTGTGAAACGTCAATCCCATTTGTTTCACCATTCTTAATAAACCTAGCATTTCCAACTTTAATAATTCTTGTACTATGGTTAGGATAATAAAATCTATACCCTTTAGATTTTTCTAGATAACCAATGAAATATCCATTAATGGTTCTTGCATCCAGTTTCTTTTCTTGTGGATTATAAATCCTTATTTCTGCCTGGCAACCTTAGACATACAGGTGCCATAAACTAGGTTTCTTATCAGTCCACAGTTCAAAAGGTGTCTTTGTAACTGCCTTACTAGGAACCCTATTTAACAAATACATGGCAGTTTTTAAGGCATACATCCATAATGATAAAGGTAAAGATGTATTACTTCATATACTTATAACCATGTCCATTAAGGTTCGATTACACCTTTCTAATACACCATTTTGTTGTGGTGTACCCGGTATTGTGTAATGAGCACATATGCCATGCTTTTTTAGGAATTTAGCAAATGGATCATGGTGTTGTCCACTTTTATCATATCTTCCGTAATACTCACCACCTCTATCAGACCTAGCGATTTGTACTTTTCTATCTAGTTACTTTTCAACTTCAGTTATATAAATTTCTAAGGCATTCACTGCTTGAGATTTCTCATGCAGTAAATAGATATATCCGTAATATGAATAATCATCAATAAAGGTGATAAAGTATTTTTCTTTACTGAAAGAATTAATATCAAAAGGTCCATATATATCGGTGTGTATAATTTCAAGAAGCTGAGTGCTTCTAGTGGCACCTTTCTTTGTGTGTTTTGTTTGCTTTCCCTTAATGCAATCCACACAAATATTGAGATTAGTAAAATCCAAATCTAGAAGAATTCCATTCTTTACTAATCTATCCATCTTTCTTTAGAAATATTACCTAAACACTTATGCCACAAGTAAACAGAACATTCATTCACGAAACTACGTTTAGTTCTAACTTTATGATACAAGGTTATAAGAGTTTCAGCATATAAATTATCAAGATTCAATTTATATAAACCATCACAAAGCACACTAGATCCAATCATACTAGTATGCTTAACAAACTGAAACATTCATTACCAAACTTAAAAGAGTATCCAGTAACATTAAGTTTAGATAAAGAAATCAAATTCCTAGAAATACTAGGTACATAAAGAGTTTCAAATAAATCTAAATGATGTCCAGCATTTAGGATTAAACGATAAGTCCCAACTGCTTCCACTGGAACCTTTACTCTATTCCCCATGAAGACAAACTTCTGATTTGGATTTGTGGTTTGGATCGTAAGGAATCCCTGCATAGTAGTAGAAACATGAGTTGTATATCTAGAATCAATCCACTAAGTATTATTTGGAACTTCAGTTAAATTTTATTCAAAACATACATAAGCCTTAAACTTACCTTTCTTTTCGAACCAAGCTTTACGTCTTGGACAATCCTTCTGGAAGTGTCCAGATTTTTCACAGAAATGACATTTGTTATTGTTTGCCTTCTTCTGGATCTTAACGAAGGACTCATTGTTCTTCAGTGGTCCTTTCCCCTTTCCATGTTTCTTATGTCCTTTCTTACTAGCTCCTTGATATTTCACAAAATAGATGGAATGATTTCCTTGATTTTTAAGTCTTGTTTCCTCCCGAGCCAACATACTACGCAATTCATGCACATTCCATTTGTCTTTCATGGTGTTGTAGCTCATTTGGAATAGACCATACTCAGATGGTAAAGAATTCAAAATAAACTGTACAAGGAAATTTTTATCCACTTCCATTCCCAAAGACTTAAGTCTTATTGCAATATTTGTCATTTTGATGACATGTTCATGCATAGTACGAGAACCATCAAATTTTATGGTGGTCAAAGGACCCATTAGTGTCCCAGCAAGAGATTTATCTGCTGTTTGGGAGCGCTCTTCTACAAAACTCATAAATTGTTTAGCACTTTTAGTTTTTGGAAGAGCTGACTTGATGTTGTTTGCTATGCTCATTCGCATAAACATCAAGCTCAGTCTGTTTGATTTTACCCAAGCTTTATAATGAGCCTTTTCTTCATCACTACTAGTATCAGTAATAGCAGCAGGCTTCTCAACTTGAAGTGCTAAATCAAGATCCAATACACCAAGGTGAAATTGTACTTGTTCACTCTAGTCAGAAAAATTCAGCCCATTAAATATGGGTACAGACGAAGCTTGCGAATGTAAAGACATAGGGATAGAAACTGCAATAAATACATGCCTAACATTAATGCTTTGAGTCAATAAATAACATATTATATGGATTCAGATGAAAGATTATGTTAATAATTAATGTACATTAATGTTCTCCTTTGGGTGATACATCAATGCACACAATAATCATAATGTTGCCAATAATATTTAACATTATTAGTTAATGATGTATACACTACTTAAAAATATTTAATATCTTTGGATAAATAAGTAAAACTAATAGTGTATTTACATTACCAAACAATCATATTCATTCATTATACGAACAACCAATTAACCTTTGGGTAATTAATAAATGTCTTATAATAATGAATTTAAATCTACTCATAAATAAACATCATTTATAGCATCAATTTTATGAGTGAGTGATTGAAACAATTCTAGTCAATGTAGAACTAAATTCGCTTAAAGATTTGACCACTTTAGTGATTAACAAATTTAACATAATATTGTTCCAAATTTGATAAATAACATGCATATATTTCATTCTCACTCACCTTAAAGTTTTTTTTCTGCGTAATGTTCACATGTATTTCTCTCTTCTCGTTTAATAACATCACACATTCACTCACATACACTTATATAAATATATGCATTGTATATGTACTGCATCTTTCTTTCATTGTTTTAGCAATGTCAACACCATATACGTACACTATAATAAATGCATGCATTACATCTTGTATTATTTAATAATAGAAATACTATTCATGTACACTTTACCATAAATGCATGCATCTTATGTTTTGTTGTTTAATAATATAAATACTGTTTATGTGTACTTTACCATAAATGCCTGCAGTGTATATATGTTGTTCACTAATATAAACACTATTTATTGTTTACTGTTTACGTGAACTTCTTCATAAATATATGTGGTGCATATGTTGTTGTTTAATAAGATAAACACCTTTTACGTGAACTTAACAAAAAATGCATGCACTCTTCTCTGTTATGGTTTAATATTATGAACATCATGCATACACCCTTCACGTTCACGTTCATGCATATCTTATATTTGTTATTAAAACAACCAGTTCATGCATCTTTTATTCCTATATCTTTTAATCACAGTGATGATACTGCATCACAATAGCCGTACACACGACTAACACGGAAGGTATCGGTGCTTGCTTGCACCATTAAGAGAAAAAATCATCTATGGTAGTGTCTTGGATCACCGAGAAAAACATGCATTTCTCACATACTTCAAAATAAAACTGCCCAATAGATATATGTATCAGTTTTGTCCAAATAGAAAAAGCATGAAAATGGTTCAAAGCCAAAACAAAACATAACGGAGAATCATAAAGTTCATAACCTAATGCTCTGATACCACATGTAACATTTCTTATCTTTTATCATATGATTCTACAGGATCTTAAACTTGTAGAATTCTCACATAATCAATTATCGTGCCTTGATCCATGACGTTCGTTGATGTTGAATCTCTTATACATTTCTATTCTTTTATCCTCTCGTTATCACTTCTGTTTTTGTTTTCTTTATTTGATGGTTATCGCAGAAGTAACGTAATAGACAAGAATAGAACCAAAAGAGGTAACGGTTATATGTGGTTTTAAATGAGAAAACTACCCCTTAACTACCACACCCATCATCTCGGTATTGCTAATTACATGAGACATAATAATCCAACAGCCATTGACGTTTATCATGCACCCTTAAAGCAATGATGATGATGGTTATCTGTAGGAGAAGAATAATGATAGCTGGTGAATAGAGGAGAGGCGACGTTAGAGGAAGAAGAGGTCGCAACAATGATCTTTCCAAAATTAAGGTGAAGCAGCTACTCGTATGAAGTGTCTGAAATTGGTCACACTAACGACGAGTTATTAATGCTGAAAAATCTAAAAGGATGTTGTTTTGCAAAATCTAGCTTTGCTACAATTGCTTGTAACTGTATTAGTTGTTTAATATAAAGTAACTATATTAGCAACTGTTAATTTTTCAACACAAACAAAAACAGAAAAATTAAACATGAAATAAACAAATCAACATCTAAGATTTGATAACGCAGTTTGACACATTTTACCTACGTCTGCAGGTCTCTCACGCAGCTTAAATAACTTTCACTTGTGATACAACAATATTTTTACGCAAGGCATTATAGAGCTAACTCACCTAACCCTTGATACTATCTCTCGTCCTTACAACTCGTGAAAGTAAAAAACTCTTAATAATACGACTACCTCGTGCTAACCTCAACAAAAGCTTTTTACAACAATGTTTGAAAATACAGATAAGAATTAAACAACTCAAGTGATTTAAACAATAAGGGCATTAACTGATAAAATAAACACAAATGAGACGGGGTAAATTGTGTGTGACTTAAAAATTTTGCAAATTATCAGTTCGTCTAAACAATAAGAACCTACTAAATTTCAATAGAAAGTTTTGTAAATAAAAGAAGCTTTTAAAAGTTTAAAAAGGAAATGAGCCTATTAATGTTCAAAACGAAAGGAGTCTGTTAAAAAAAGGAGCCTGTAAAAGTTTAAAACAAAATAGGAACCTCTTGTAATATTAAAATAGAAGGGGCCTATTTTAAAAGTGAAGGAGCCTCTTACAAATTAAACACAAACATTATAATGTGGAAATTTAAAAGTTAGGAAGAGAGAACGAATGACATAGTCAATTTATACTGGTTCGACTTATAACAAAACATATGTCCATTTCCTAAGTATCCAACTTGAGAATTTCACTATACAACTCCAGGTAGTAGATTTTGACGAGCCTCTCCAAACTCACAAGTACATATTTTTATAGATTCTTCAACCTTCCATACTAATAGTGTTTAACAAGTCTCTATAAGCTTTCAACAAAAAATGTATATAGGGTTTACTCAGTGTAAGCTTTAAGGAATAACATTCTCTCTCAATAGAGTGTTTTCACTTTCTAAGGCATAAGGAGTTTGATAAAGATATGCTTTAGAGAATATTGATGTTGTTGAAGTATTTCAAAACTCTGACATGCTCGTGAATGCAGTGACTCTTCCTTAAATAGACATTTTCTTTAACTAGTTGTTGTCTTTGAGTTTAAAGAATCTTCAATATCATCTTTGTTGGAATCTTCCAGTATCCAGATGTTAAGAAACATTTTTGACACTTTCTTAGAGTTGATTGTCGAAATATGTGATTTGCAAGATCCTTTCGAATATTGTGTGGAATCATTTCTAAAAGAGGTAAGTTCATTAAAAAGATTCCTGCAAGAAAGAAAACATTTATCCTACAATTTTATATCCTTTTAAGAATTATATCATTACTTATAAAAGGAAATAAATCAAAATCTTTAATAATAAACCTTGAATTAACAATCTCTCGCTTTTTGATGATGACAGCTAATAAACAAAATATTTAAATTTCAAATGATTGAGAGGGGTTTCAAAAAATATCTGTAATTTTTAAGTCCTTATTAATAATCGTTATTTAAAAGGAGCCTCTTTCTACCAGTAAGTAGTAGGAGCCTATCCTCTCTGATAGAGTTTCAACGATAAAGGTTTCTACTCATAAACCAAGTATTTCAGCGATGTTCTAAGTATACTCTCCTCTCCCCATTTTTTATTATAAAAAAGAAATAAATGATCATGAAGCGAGAAAAAAATGAACAAATACATAGGAGAAAAAATAGACATTAAGAAAAAATTATCAGTGTATCAAAAAATAACCAGAGTATGTTAATCAAGTAAAGTATTCCTTAAGGGAATCTAGAATAGTGTGAAGAAGGAGTTGTATGTCAACGAATTAGTTTTGCATCTTTGTTATCTGTTCACGCATTTAATCTTGTTTACATTGCATGTCCCTCAGTTGTTGAAGGATCAGATCATTTGTATTCTAAAGTGTGATAGGGGTTGATTTCTGTAGCGCAAGACCCAAGACGCTTGCTACTCTTTCTGTTTTCTTCACTACCTACACATTGTCGTTCAGCTTCTATCCGAATTGGTAGGGAATAGATGAATGAAACATGGTAGGTTCATACCAGTTTAGATTGTCAAAAGACACTCCATAATAGGTAAAAATCTTGATGATTAGCATCCCATAAGGTAGACCACTAGTGGTATTCTTATGACTTCCCTTATCCACTATAAATCGCAGGATCATTACTGGGAGTTTCATCTTATTCCCTTCAATAGATTATACACAACATATATGTTCAGGAGACTGCATCTTTCCACTGAACTACTCTTTATAAAAATTGAGGTAGTTGATATTGATGCAAGGCATTGTGGTAGTAAGTCCAAATGTATACATCAAGGTCTCCCTTTATGAGTATTCTGGGTGTACAGACAAATAAAATTCATGACTTCTCCCAGATCAAGATTAGTAATGTCCCACTTATGACAAGGAAGGTCAATTCTACCTATAGGAATTATATTCAGTATGTTTCCTAAGATTTTCTCAGTAGCCAAAATGTCACACTCACGTACCTAATAGATGATTACTAACTTTCAGTCAATTTCATCTTTTCTCATGTGTGTATAAAATAATCTAACTAAATCATCATACAATGTTTTATTCAAATTAAAAAAATTTTCCTAACCAACAGCACCAACAAAAAAATGAGATAGGAATACCAAGGTCATTGAATAGGAGAAGAGGCAAAATGCATCCAACAACCACCTTTTACTTCTTATATCACATTTTGTATCGTGTTTCAGCTTCTATTGATTGAAACAACTTGTCCGATGCTGAAGACTCTCCTTTCTTGTGTTTGTTTAATTTCGACCTCTTTGCCTTTGAAATTTCTTCAAACAACATTACTTCATAAGATAGCTCAGTCCGAATAATAGGGCCTTCAATATTCTCTTCAACTATAGGCGCTTTGTGTTTTCTTATTCCTTCCCTATTTCTCTTTTGAGATTCTTCTTCTTCCCTCAGTTCAGCGTCAGGGGTCTTTTTCTTTTTCAACAAAATTTTCAGCCTACTTTGTAGTACTTCCTTTGGTTTATGGACGCCGATTCTACATTTGAATCATTATCATTAATGATTCAGTATAATTTAGGCAATGTTTTTCTTGTGGAACTAGGTTGAGGAGTAGTTGATGGTGTTATGCGAAAGTTTTGAAAGACAGAGTAGAAGGAGTAGGTAGAGTGAGAGTAGGCAGTAAAAGTGAAGGAGAATGGAATCTTACTTTTCTCGATAGGCCCCCCTCACTAGAAGATTTTCCTTCTTCTTCTTCTTCTTCTGCCTCTGCTTCTTTTTCTTTTTCTGATGAGATAAGGTTTGAGTTATTAGAAACTTCTTCACCAGAGTCAGAGATATATTACTACTTGATTGTTGATTCATTTTGTTCAGAAGATGAATCAGAATCTGATTCTTCAGGAAGAGACAACATCGCTAAAATCTTTTTCTTTCTCTTATATGGAGTCTCGTAAGTGGATGCTTCTGAAACTTGGGGCTTTTTGATAGAGGTGACATAAATAGATTCAGTAGGGGTGTTTAGTGATCCTAATATTGGTGATAGAGAAGACGATTTAGAAACAAGAGTTTCAGACTCTTGTTCATGCCGGAGAGTTTTGCCATGGTTGGTAGTGGGAGTGAAGGTTTTCTTTTGCCCTTGGACTTTGTTCATGCCATTTTAAGTAAGTTAGTGAGTTTAGGAGATTTGAGTAGAAATAAAGAGTTAGGGGGCAGAGAGGAAAAAACAACGCTTTTGAGAACGACGAAGATGAGTAGAAGGAAGAAACCTTTTCAAGATATACTAAACGATTCTTGAGCATTGATTTCAGGCGAAGAGGAACAATCGTACATGTTATTAGAAGAGGTGTGATAGTCTGTGTATCTTTTGTCAGTCATGTACGGAAAGCTGTCAGACTAGCGTGTATGTATTTTAAAAACTGAAATGGCACTATTTAATAATTGCTTTTTTAAGACCTGTGTATTCTACCCTATTAAACTAAGAGGAGCTTACCAAAAAACATATTAGAAGGAGCCTGCTAATATTTTCAAAGAGAAGTAGCATAAAATCTTTATATAGAGTTAATATCAGATAATATGCACATACCAAGCTATTTTTTTAACAAACAGAATCTATCTTCAAAAAATGGTTTAGTACAGATATCAGCTACTTGATTTTCAGTTTTAATATGCAAAAGATCAATGATTCCTTATAAAACGTGATCTCTAAGAAAATGATGTTTGATTTCTATATGCTTAGTCCTAGAATGATGCACATGATTTTTTAGAGAAATTTATTGCACTTGTGTTATCACATAGTATAGGAATATGATCAAAGTTTAGAGAAAAATCATGGAGTTGATGTTTCATTCATAAGATTTGAGCATAATAGTTAGTAGCTGCTATATATTCTGCTTCAGTTGTTGAAAGCGCTGTACAATTTTTTTTCTTGCAAGACCAAGAAACAAGAAACTAGACATTCTCCAAGAAATTGACAGTGACCTCTTGTGCTTTTCCTATCAATCACCTACATAATCTGCTTCATAATAGCCAACTATGTTAAATGAATCAATTTTTGGATATTATAATCCAAAGTCCATAGTTCCAAGAAGATAGCAAAAAATCTTCTTGACTACTTGAAGGTGGCTCTTTTTTAGATTTGATTACAAGCGTTTGCAAAGACACACTAAGCTTAATATCTGGTCTTGAGCTTATAAGATATAGTAGTGATCCAATCATTCCTCTAGATTGTGTCTCATCTGTAGCCTTGCCTTCTTCATCCTTATCAGGTTTAGTTCTAGTATGCATAGGAGTACCCATCAGTTTGACATTCTCAAAATGATATTTCTTAATGAGTTCCTTTGTGTATTTGTCTTGAATAATAAAGATTCATTTTTCTATTTACCTAATTTGCAACCCAAGGAAAATAGATAGTTCTCCTATCGTACTCATTTCAAGCTCCCCCTACATTAAGGTTGAGAATTCTTCACAGAAGGATAGATTAGTAACACCAAATATTATGTCATCAACATATATTTGTACTATGAGTAAATAATTTTCCTTCTTCTTAGTAAATAAAGTTCTATCTGCCTTTCCTCTTTTAAAATTATTCTGAAGTGGAAAGTTACTTAACCTCTCATACCATGCTCGAGGAGCCTACTTTGGACCATACAAAGCTTTAGTTAACTTCATCATATGATCAGGATAGTTTTTATCTTCAAAACCTGGAGGTTGCTTAACAAACACTTCTTCGTTAATATATCCATTCAAGAAGGCACGTTTGACATTCATTTGGAATAATTTAAAATTTCTATAGCATGCAAAAGCATGTAAAATTCTAATTGATTCTATTCTAGTAACAAATGCATAAGTTTCACCAAAATCAATACCTTTTTGTTGATTATAACCTTGAGCTACAAGTCTAACTTTGTTTCTTACCACCTTATCATTTTCTTCAAGTTTCTTTCGAAATACCCATCAAGTTCTAATGATTGATTTGTTTTGTGGACAAGGTACTAGTTCCAAACTTTGTTCTTGTCAAACTGATTTAGTTTGTCATTCATAGCTGAAACCCAATTTTCATCAATAAGAGCCTCTTCAACTATATTTGGCTCTAATTGTAAAATGAGGGCAACATAATTATTTTTGAAAGATGATCTAGTTTTTAGACTTTTAGAAGGGTCTCCCAGAATATACTGAAGTGCATCAATACCTCTCCATTCTCTTACTGCCTGTTTGGTTCAAGGAATGGAATAGATAAGGAATATAATAGTTATTATAAGGAATAGAAAAGGTGAGGAATAGAATAGAATGAGTATTACTTTGTTTGGTTCAAGGAATGGAATAGATAAAGAATTTCTATGCCAATGTTTGGTTTGAAAATATAAACTTGGAATGATAAAGGAATAACTAACAAAAAGACCAAAATATCCTTATCCTTATTATTATTCTTCTTATTCTTCTTCTTCTTCTTTTTCTTAATAATAATTTTATTATTTTAATTATTTATATTTATTTTATTATTAATAAATTCCTTATTATTATAAATTTTATTATTTTTATTATTTTTATTATTAATAAATTCTTTATTATTATATTTCTTATTAATTTTCATACTTTTTTATTTTTATTTTTATTATTAATTTCCTTCTTATTATTAAGAATAATTTATTATTCTTATTAATTTTTTATTATTATTATTATTATTATTATTATTATTATTATTATTATTATTATTATTATTATTATTATTATTATTA
>JANZXP010099276.1:0-20555 GCA_027576715.1 Erythroxylum flavicans
AGCTCCAGAGTGAGAGTTTTTGAGACTGTGTGGCCCAGATCGACGAGGGAGCTATGGCACACAGGTGGGTCAGCTGACATACCAGATTTTGAGGATGACCTAGTTAGGAGTTTTGTACAGTTTTTGGCATAGTACATGTATTAGGGTTTCCATATGTACAGACTGTACACATATGTATATACAGATGTTTTGGAGTAATGAAAAGTGGATTTTGGTTTTTAAAATATTGTGAATTTCATTTACTGGTTCTTATTCTTTTAATGTATGTGATGCCATGTGGAGTTCGATAGTAATTACACGTAGCACTCTATTATCTTAGGTTATGTGTCGGAATGACCTACGGGCGTTCCGGTACGTATCCTAGGGTAATGGGGGGTTACATAATCGATCTTATAGGCTAAAGTATCCAGATACTTAAACAAACATATGGGTGCTTGCTAGAGAACAATTTCACTGAATAAACCTAATATCAGAAATCCATTTAGAACATTACTTGTATATTTATGGAATTCTTATAGTGATGATCGTATAACTGATCCTTGGACTTGTATGTTGAGCTAATAAGGAAGTAATAACCCCTAAAGAAGCTAGAGCAAGACCTGATTGAAAATGAAGCGAATTATTGATTGTTTCATAAAGACCCTTATGTCCACGCCCCAACCTCATAGGTCGTTTAACCGATAGTCATTGGACGTAGCATGAACTATATGGAGGTAGTTTTGTGACAAAGATATGATTCATCACCTTAAAGTAATTAAGGAGGATGGTCCGTTGTTCTCGATTAGTATTGATCCAGGAAATCCTTGGCCAAGGTGAAATGATGATTTGTAAATAGTTTACAAATGTCATTAATTGAATTGATAGCTAATAGCGGAGAACTAATATGATTAGACTAAAAAATAGAGACATTAATTTCATGCTCTATGTCTAATTGGAACATTGATTGATGAAAGGATTGAATTATACGAAAAAATCATACATAGAAAGGTTAGTCAAAACCACTTTGACATTCCTAAATGTTTGGGTAGTCATGATAAGTTGCTAGATGCTAATCTTGATCTATGATTATAAATTGTTTAATTGGAGAATTAAAGATAAATTGAAAGGAGTTTTAATTTATCTAATTCCAATTATGAATTAGAATTAGAATTTACAATCATTGTTAACATATTTAGGAACCTAATGGGTCTCACAGATATAATGGGTTGAAAAGAGCAAAGTTAATTTAATCAAGTTAGATTTGATTGTAAAGTTTGACAAACTTTATGATTAAATATGAAATATTTAATAAATAAAAATCAATATGAGATATTGAATCTTATATGGGCATAATTGGTATTTAATTAGAATTATTTGTAATTTTAATTAAAATTAGAATTTAATTTCAATTAAATTACTAATATTTAATAAATAAAATCAATATGAGATATTGAATCTTATATGGACATAATTGGTATTTAATTAGAATTATTTGTAATTCTAATTAAAATTTAATTAAAATTAGAATTTAATTTCAATTATATTACTAAAACGTTCAAAGTTTATTATAAATAGACTTAAGCTCTATGGACCTAGCATTTCTTGCTTAACCCTCTCTGTAAGAGTTACAGAGTTCTCTCAACTCATTCTGTGGATACTGTTAGAGGACAGACATTTGTGCGGCTACAGTGGTTGAAACGGAACGGTTTCAGGAATGGTTCAAGGGATACGACAAGATTATTATCAAGCTTCGGAATAATTAAGTTTCAGCTTTATTATGATTTGTGTTAATCATTTTATAGAATTAAAGAGATCTTGATTTTTGGGAAATCAAAGATTACAAAAAAGTTTCGTAATTATTTCACTATTTTCAGGATCGAATCTCGACCCTATTTCCCATCACCCAAAGAGGAGGACGAATATCAATTGGTATAGACCACAAAGATGTGGGCAGTTAGAGTTTGTGGCCACCATTGTTTGACTTTCTACTAACCATATACAAGTAAAATTGATGACTAAGGATCCCCAACCTACACAAAAAACTGAATGAATAGTTTTTTAATAAAAAAGAGTCAACAAAAGGAGGCAGACTTTTCAATATTTTAAGGATCATGTAAATAAAAGAAAGGAAAAACAAACTAGAGAAATGGACACTGTACATTGCATAATTTTAATGATAACATACTACTTCATTGTTTGCGAATTCATTCCAGTATTTGTCATGCTCAACAATATTCAATCTTAGAGAAATCGATAAACTTTCTCATTTGTGATCATAAGATCATATGTTCAAATTACGAAACTATCCTCTTTGTAAAAGTACAAAAAAAGTTGCATATATTATGACCCTCCTTAGACACTCGTAAAGCAGAAGCCTTATACACTAGATAGGGTGACTTTATTTTTCAAGTTCAACATAGTTTTAAAGGCAATGATGATCAAATTTTGATAACAAATATAATTATAAAAATTTATCACTAAATAATCAATAATTTTAAAATTGGACTGAACTGGGCTAATTTTTTGTCCAATTTGTATTTATAACCATTACGAAAAAATAAACCTAATGGTTTTCTTAAGGAAACTGTCCGATTAAGCAACAAAATCAGTTGGTTTTCTTGTACATTGAAGAACCAAAATTTAAAAAAATAAATAAATAGCACATAAAAAGTTTGGTATGAATGATAATTGAAGAAGATGAAAAGATTGAAGAGAGTGAATAACACTAAAAACGTTTGTCGAGAATCTGATAATAATTCTTTCTTTATTCTTTATTAGCTTTGAAGCTCATTTCATATATCTTTATTTTTCAATAAATTTATTGTTTTTTCTTTTCAAGATTCTTACACAATCTAACTAATAAAATATATTTTTAAAATTTATATTCTTTATTTATCTCTTTAAATTTTAATTAAATTTTTTGAATTATTATTATTATTAAAAAGTTTATTACTATTTTTATCCTCAAAAATACTAAATATGTTTAATCTCACTAAAAACTTATTTTTGTCAAAATTTAGGTTCTTTATTTTCTCTTATACTTTAATTGAAATTTTTTAAATAATTATTGTTAAAAACAAATTATTATTTTTATCATTAATTTGTTTAATAAATTGAATTACTAGTTACTATATATAAATAATTTTGCTTATGATAATTTGAGCATGCGCTAAAAAATAATATTTAAACTATAAAAAATTATGTTTAAAGGACGTTGAAAAAAATTATAATAAATTTAAGTCCTTTCTATTGACTTTCTTTAAGCATAATTGAACTTTTATGAATAATTTTTATTTTATTACTATTTTAAATTTTAGGTTAGATTCAATCTAAATTTAAATTATTGTTTATTATATATTAATAGACATTATTAGTGTATTTTTATTTCAATAAAATATTTTATTTTAAAATCTATTTTATTTATTCTTATAATTTTATTTCTTATTTATTATATATTGGCTTTGTAGTGGTTAACAACCTTTAAACCTTAAACTTTTTTTTTTGACCGGTTCAATGCTCGGTCTGATTTTTAAAACATTGATTTAATCTTCTTAGAGCGCTCGATTGCTCGGGAAGAGCTGATACGCTGATAAAAAAGAGAGGAGGAATATCAATTGGTATGGATCACAAAGACTGAACATTAACTGAGAAAGATGAATTTTGCATTTGTCAAAAATATATAGGTTTAAAGTAGAGATATGAATTTGAATTTTTTTTAATCTATAATTTTAAATGTGCAACCAATAATTCTAAAAAAAGTAACTAACTTTCACATACCTCACTGGAGAAAAGATATTATAATAAAAATATGTTCTAGTTAATTTTCTTGTCCAACACTTATCTTAACAGTGAAATGAAGGTTTTTTATTTAATTTCTTAATAAAATTATGTTCCTTATAACTTATTTGACATTGAAAATAGTATTTTAGTTAATACCATATTTTCATAAAAATCAAAATATAGTTATTTTAAAAATTGTTCCTTAAAAATTTTCTTAGACAAAGTTAAATTAGTTTATACGTATCGAAACAACAATAACAGCAACATCTATTATGAATCTCGCTAAAACACGAGATCGTAACATATCTAATTTAATTTACTCATTCTTCAAAATCAGCTGGTTGGGTTGAATCAACCAACCTAATGAGTTAATAACCAAACAACCCAACCAGCTTTTTCATAAAGTCAATAAGCTGACACGAGTCAATCAGCTAAAAAAGAGTTTATCAGCTCTTTACCAAACAAGCCCATAGTCTTACATCTTCTTATAAGAAATAGCCTTCTATTTTGAATTCAATATTAACATATGCTTGGAGATTTCGTATCTTTAGAAGAAATATTAACTCATAGTCTTACATCGTCTTATAAGAAACAACCTTGTAATTTGAATTCAACGTTAGCATGTGCTTAGAGATTTCGTATCTTTGCAAGAAATATAACATTCATTTTTTAGAGTATATTAAAAAATTTTAAATTTGTTATATTATTTTAAACTTTAAAAAATTACGTTAAAATATCTAATTTTTTATTTGTTATGAAAACAACCCTATATTAAGTTTTATGAAATTTTTGTACTTATCACATAACTATCATTTGTCTACTATTTATTTCAATAATTATTAACTATTAATTATTTTTATTAAAATTTTGAATATTAAACTTAATTTTCTTCTTCTCTGTAATCCATTTGCTTCTACTTTGGAAAGCCAACCTAAGATATCCTCTTGTCCACAGATTTTAAGCCGACACATGACTAGCAACCAATTCAAATAGTTTTTCAAGCTTAGGCACACATCTTACGAACTATTGGTTCCAAAAGTTATATCTCGGATTTTGTCAAACAAAAAAGAAATGATATCGCACTGAAAAAAGAGCAACATTGATAATATAATGTGATAACACATGAAAGAAAGCAAAGATCCATGACATATCTGGAAAGATAATCAACTTAATAAGCTTAATAAAAGTTATCAAAAGGCCCAATGGATAGGGTCGATTAAAGATTAATTGCTCCAGTAGCATTCTTGTAATTTGTTCGTGGATGACAAAAAAAATGCCAAAAATTTAAAAACTAGATCATACCAACCAATTCAACCAGAAAGAATACGAATCGACCAAGTTTTTGATTTGGTTCATGCTTATAAATGTTAGAAAAAAATCAGCCAGTCGGTTTTCCCTTAACCGTAAGTAAGAAAAACTCGTAACTTTATCTTCTTCTTCAATTTATGAATTTCTAGAGTTTATATTCAAACAAACTTAATCTTTTCAACTTATAGTTTCATTCAATCTTGGAAATGTTTCCATCTCCATTCAAACTCTTCCTCTTTAATAACTCCTTAGATTCGTACTTTTTTTCAACCTATTCAATAACAAATAGAGAACAGATCAATGCCCCAACTCGTTCTTTCTCTCTGTCATCTGACATTCTCAAAGTCCTTATTCTCACTGTTGAAGAATCTTTCATCACAGACTATTATCAAGCTCAACGGTACCATGAAGACGCTATATCGCAGAAGGGCCATACACCCTTCACCACCCCCTATCTTCAACCATCTTTCCTTCCTCCACACCGCCATCCTCACTCTTACTGCCACTTTGTCAGCAAAGGAGAGAGAGGTTTTGGCCTATCTCTTATCTTCCTCAGCCTGCAACATTGTTCATAATAACACTACAGATTAACATCATCATTGCTTCTCTACAAGTCCACTACTCATAGCTTTCTAAAGACCGTAGTTCGTAGGAAGATTGGCAATGACCATCCTCCGTTGCTCTACTGCAACTATTTTAGGTGCTATATGAGCTACTGGGTTCGATGGGACTCGTCTCCCAGCTGTCACCGCACACACATCGATGCTTTTGAGGATAGTTTATCGGCATAGAAAACAGACGGATACTCTTGTCTAAACTTATTCTATATTGGCCTTGTTTAGCAATCAGCTGATAGCTGATTCTTTCAGTTGATTTGACTAGCGTATTGCATTAGCTGTTTGCTAGAGATATTTGGTAAAATTAGTTGTTTAATATTAGCTCTTTATTTGTAAAATGACTGATGAGAACATAACTTTAAAAAAATTATAAGAGTATGAGTATTATATATTTTATTATTTCGTTGAATATTCTTATGAGATTTAGATTTTAGATTTTTAATTCTACAAAAATTAAGTTTATAACTCTAATAAAAAACATAGAACGTATAATAATAATAATAATAATAATAATAATAATAATCATCATCATCATCATCATCAACATCATTGTCGTCGTCGTCATCATCATCATCATCATCATGATAATGACACATTAGTGAGTTACTTTAGTTACAATTAGACTTTTCCTACAAAATAATTATATAAATACTTTTTATCATCGATATATTTTGATTAATTACTTAATTTAAAATTATTTGATCTCTTAATTTAAAATGAGTAATATAATTAACTTGTAAATATTATTCAAAAATCATATAAATTTTGATTGTAATATCTTTTTATTTAACCAAAGAATTATTAAATAATTAAATAATATTAAAAAAGATAAAAACAAATTTGTGAATATTAAATAATCAACTTTTAACGCATGATCAATAAAAATCAAATACTAAATTGAATTAAAGATAAAAATATAAGTATTCTCTAATTATAAATTAAAGATTGAACATTAATATCAATTAGGTAAAAAAAATCAGACATATTGCTTTAGTATTGCACATTCATTGGATGCTGTTAATTATTGTACAAAATGAATCAAACCATACTAGTCAAAATAAAATAGCATTGAAATTATCAGAAACCAACAAATACGAACCATTCATCTCAACAAGGAATTTTAATTGTCCATGACAAGTTACACTCTTACTCACAGAAGTTGTTCCATCAGGATTTTGAACCCTTCTCCATCTCACTATATTATTTTCTAATCTCACTATAACAATGCATGATAGAAAGTTTTAAAATTTATAATCAGTTATCCTAATAGTAAAACGGTAAGCTGCCTTGCATACAAAAAGACCAAAAAAAATTATCTTAAATTTTGTAATAAGCTCTGTGACCTTTACATGTACAAGTAACAAAGCCATAATACTGTTAGAAACAGAAATTCCAACTTGTACAAATCTACTAGGTAGCTTTTAATAGTATCTTGGTTGACAGCTGAATTGTGCCTCCAATGTTAAAGAACAATAAGAAGTAACAATCTTCACATTGTAGAAATAGCCAATTCAGCAAAAAGGTTTTAGAGAACAATAAGAAGTAACTATCTTCACATTGTAGAAATAGCCAGTTGAGTAAAAAGGTCAATAGATCCATCAATGGATTGTGCAAGTGAAACAATGTGCTCAGCATTGCATCATCTTAATAAGAAATGCAACTTCTAAAGCTGACTCCTTACACTATAGGTATCTATTCTCCTCTACTATATATGTTGTTAAATTAAGCAACAACGGGCATATGGGATTATAAATAGCAGATTCACGAACTCGTGCAACCCATTTTGCAGCTTCCCAAACCCTAATTCTGAAAGAAGCTAGATAAAAATACAATGAGCACCCCACTCATGAAAATCAACAAAATTAAAATAAAATAATACACACACACATAGACACACACACACACACACACATGTGTGTATATATATATATATATATATATATATATATATGTATATGTATGTATGTATGTATATGTATATGTTATATGTATGTATGTATGTATCTATAACTCGTCCCATATCAACAAATAACCAATAAATCCAGGTTTTACCTGTAAGTATATGCATAAGATGGCTTAGAGCAAAGTTAGGCAGAAGTGTCTATGGCATGAACCAATCATACATGAAGAATACTTACTAGTCCAAGTTGAAGGTAACTTAGTTTATGGTGCCACTCTGCACCTAACCCCTGAAAATAGTTTAAGGGACATGCCATGTGATTGCAGATATAGTTACTGTTTTAACATTGAGAGCTCAACAGTGTCTTATGTCAGGCCCCAGGCACTGTATGACACAAAACTTTTAACGCTAAACATTAACCTTAACTAAAGACTTCAAGTAGATAATGTAGTCCATAGGATAAGACACGATACTGATAAAGAATTAGAAATAACCTGAAGTTGATATCAAAATCAAATCTCTCTAATGGGTGATAACGAAAGAGATAACAAAAGGCTAGTTGACCTCTCAATAAATCTGAAGATTAAAACATATATTTTAAAGTAACGAGTACTCTAAAGAGGGCTTAGATTTTAAATCTGAAGATAAAAACGTATATTCAACATGCTCACCAATGCTTGCAGAAAAAGTTGTCCCATACAAGATTCTTGTTCTTAAATGAAGGATGTCTTGTTGTTGGATGATACTCTATTTGCCATTGGATAGGTCATAATTAAGAACAGCATAAGGCATCTAAATGAAATTTGGAGGCGAGGATTTGGTGAAACTCACATTCTAAAACCAAGTAAAGGTAGCAGGCTCATATAGAGTAAAATGTGCAGTAATGAAGAAATATTTTTTACAAAAGATGGACAAGAATAAAAAAATTTGTTTAAATAGAGTATTAAGGAAGCAAGTAACTTTGGACTTCTATCCTGATCAATCTCCTCATCCTTATGGCTAGCATAATGTGATTCCTCATATCTCTCAGACCTACTTTCAATAACATCAAGTCTTTGACTTGTTACCACTCGGTGTCCAAACTCTTCTTTCTCTTCACTGTTAGTATATTTAGCCTCACTTTCTTCTTTATGATCATCAACATCTATGTACTATGAGCTTGTTTAGCTTTCACCCTCACTTTCTCTAGGATCAGGTTCTACCTCCCGCATCTCAACTTCACTCTCGAAATTAACATCCTCATGCTCCTCTACTTCACCCTTAACATCTACTTCTCCTTTACCCTCACCCTCATATCTCAACTCTCCCTTAGCTTCATCCTATAGAAAGCAACATCATAATTAAGAGAAAGCAACATCCAACCTACTGCATGTTGAGACCTGATAAGGAGATTTATAATCCTGCCAAAAATCAATTTCCCCAAAAACAAAACAATATAATCAAGTCAAATGTATCACAGCAAAGCAAAAGGAATGCAATTAACATAGTATTTCCCAATTCTCCAAAACAATCGATCAAATGCTCAATCTTTCCCTCCTCAAATCGAAAAAATCAAACCCAAGAAAAACACCAACATTCTGAAATCCTCGAAATACCATAGAAATCAAACCCTAAAATCACACTTATATGAAGTAACAACATCATATACACAAACACAAACATGAACAAACACTGAAAAGAACCAGGGAAACGAGAATGGGGGTGGAAATAGGGAGTTATAGAGACATAATTGGGCTAGGGACTGGATTCGCGCTCAGAATCAATTTCTTCCTCTTCTTTGGACTAATTGTCGAAGAGGTTCTGCATCATCTGGTGTAGATATCACAAAGGTTCTAATATGAGAGTTTAGACCATTAGCAACCAAAAACTTCATTATGATTTGAGAATCAACAAAGAATAAAAGCTTCTTTTATGTTTTCTACTAATTTAGTAACTTACAGGTCTTTTGATTAAGTTTGTTAGGATGAAAAAATAAATAATACTCATGCATATGATAAGTCGCAATAAAATGATTTAAATTTAAGTTAAAAATTAAAATTACGATTACACATAAAAATTAAGGTAATTATATACTCTTCACTCAATATTAAGGCCTACAATGCTAAGTTTGAATTAGCAGAAGATGATTTGCCTGCACAATCGTTTGTATGCTAAAGAAATAACCATTGAGAAATTGAATATAGAATAGTATTTTAAATTTTATTTTATATATTTAGTATTTATTATTTAGTTGTTGTAGCAAAATTAATAAATACTTGTATACTGTAAATGTAACATATTAAAATTTTGAAAAAATTTACATGATAACTTTTGAAGATTGTTAAAATAAATATATGCATATATAATATTGTCTTTATATATTTTTGGTGCGAAAACATCTATTATGATCATATTGAATGAATAATAAAAATATTTATTTTAAATTGAATATAGAATAGTATTTTAAATTTTATTTTATATATTTAGTATTTAGTATTTAGTTATTATAGCAAAATTAATAAATACTTGTATATTGTAAATGTAACATATTAAAAAAATTTTAAAAACTTTTACATGATAACTTTTGAAGATTCTTGAAAATAAATATATGCATATAAAATATCGTCTATATATATTTTTGGTGCAAAAAATCTATTTAGTATTTAGTTATTATAGCAAAATTAATAAATACTTCTATACTGTAAATGTAACCATATTAACAAATTTAAAAATTTTACATCATAACTTTTGAAGATTCAGATACATCAGGAACGCTCTTGAGGTATTCTTGGATTATCACAAAGGAGCTATATTGAAAAGGTACTTAAAAGGTTTGGCATGCAAGATTGTAAACCAGGTGATACCCCTGTGTCTAAAGCAGACAAGTTCAGTTTAAGTCAATGCCCCAAGAATGACTTTGAAGCTAAGGAAATGGAGAAGATTCCTTATGCTTCGATTGTTAGAAGTCTAATGTATGCTCAGGTTTGTACACATCCGGATATTGCATACATTGTTGGAATGCTAGGGAGATATTTAAGTAACCTAGATTGGGTCACTGAAAAGTAGCCAAGGGGTCATAGGATACTTGCAGAGAATGAAAGATTATATGCTCACATATAGAAAATCGAATAAGCAGGAGATCATTGGTTATTCTGATTCCAATTTTGCTGGATGCCAAGATAGTAGGAGATCCACTTCGAGCTATATCTACCTGCTTTTTGGAGGAGTATTTCCTAGAAGAGTTCTAAGAATCAAAACGAAAATGGTATTGCTAAACCAATAATATTAGCAAAAAGCAACTAGAGTGCATGGGCAACAAAAATATTAGCAAAAAGTAGTTAGAGTGTAGGGATGGTCCAACTGTGTAAGTCATTAATGATTTCAAATGGGGCAGGTGATGATGATGATGAAGGAGGTGTTAGGGGAAATAGTGTCCTCATCTTGAATTCAGAGTGATTGGAGTATGGTTTGTGGAACCAAAAAATAGGAATATTTCTAACTTGAACAACATCATGAAACCCATTTGCGAAATTGAACGATGGACATCGATCAATCAAGAAAATTTTTTTCACTAACTAGAATTTTATGCATTCATAAGACCTATATGCGATAGCTACGCATCGCAAACTTACAAAAGCCATATCTTCTATAGATTTCTTAAAAAAGGACAACTGCAACCAAAGGCCGGTTTCAATAAAAGGAAACATCTGACAGTTCCTACCACAAAAGGTAAGCATTCTCACTAACCTTTTCTTCATCCATAACTTTTATGTTATCATTTGCATCAATGTATTTTTCAGGCAAGGCTAGGACAATTTCAGCGGCTCCTTTCCAATGTAACTGAACTTGAGAGTCAGGCTGTAAGATAAATCCTTGAGTCAAGCACACATCGTGATTTGAAATATGAAAAAGCAATGTTTTATATACCAGTCATAACTATATCAATTGCAGATGATCATTTAGGCAAATCCCAAATATAATATACTTATATGTCATATTTTGGATATATTAATTGCAAGAATGATTGTTCCTAATCAGAATATGATATTGTTGACTATTAGATCACCATTGCATTTTATGAGTATAACCACATTACCTTACAACACCGCCTCTCCTTTTTTTTTATGAGTTGAAAAGGGATACAGGGGTAATGGTAGGTTGAGAGAGGATATTGTCAAAATTCATTCCCAGTTGCAAACAATGAAAAGTGAATATCAACAATGTAAGCATTACCCCCCAAAGAAGTCAGCAACTTAAAATAGCATGGAAACTTTGAATGCCCATACTAGAATAGCTTTTTCTATTGTTGATCCAAAAACCTCAGGTTCTCCCCCACCCTGCCAGAGAGTATTACCAGTCTATCATGATCTAATGCTCTTAATTACTTCAAACTCTTCAAAAACTGATGAAGGGAAAAAATAAGCGAAAAGAAGCAGAAATTAATTATATGAACTTGCCTCCGGAATAAGAACAGTGCCATTTGTGTTATGTACAATGCCTTCAGTGAGTAAAGAGGATAACAAAGGAGACAGATGTGACTTGTTTTTAAGGTGGGTTAATCCTTCTCCCGCTGGCATAACATCAATAATAGAAGAAATCTGTTGCTATTAGTGTGCGTAGCAAGCCAAAAGTGGAGGTTTATATCACTAGAAAAATGTTTTCCAACAAGAAATAATCGGAAGTAGGACTAAGTTTTTTTCCATGCAAATGACACTAAAGTTTACATTCATTTGACAACATTTGTGGAAGTAATTGATATTGTACATGGAATACAACCCAAGTATTTACAAATGTTAAAATCTTCAATGAATCACCACACTCATCACCATCTGATGATGAACTACAAAAAAAAAAAAAGAGTTAAAAACCTTTATAAAGAACAAGTCGCATCAATGAAACAAACAAAACTACTGGAACACAGACACCATACCACCACCATCCTCTATCATGTCTCCAACCATAATCTCACCCAAAAGCCCCAGATTCTCCAACGTGTCGTCATCCGAAATTCTGATGTTGTTACCCAGCACTGAACTGCATCAATTTTAAAATTTTAATTTTTATCTTATAAATTTTATATAAAAATTAAAATTTAAATAATAAAAAAGGAAAATGTGTAACAGGTGTGACTTAAGTGTCACGCCTGTGAAGCAAACCAATTATTTTATTTTTATTTTTTATCATTTTAATTTTAATTTTTTATAAAATTAATGACAACGTAATTAAAATTAAAATTAATTTTTATTAGAAAAATATTTGTACAATTAAAATTAAAATAATAAAAAATAAAAAATACCCACAAAATGTCACGCCTGTGATTTGTGTCACGTCCATGACACTTATATTACGGGCATGACAGTTATATTTAAGTAACTGAATCACTTAAAATTTAAGCAAAAATTACGACATTTTATTAACCAGAGAGAGCTATTATAGAATAAGTTTAGACCAAGTATTCGTTTGTTCTTTGTGCCTACAAGCTATCCTCAAAAGCATCAATATATATGGGGTGACAGTTAGGAAAAGAGTCCCACCGAACCCAGTAGAGCAATAGAGGATGGTCATTGCTAATCTTCCTATGAACTACGGTCTTTGGATTGCTATGAGTAGATGACTTGCGAAGAAGCGATGATGATGTTATGCTGTAGTGTTATTATGAACAATGTTGTAGGCTAAGGAAGATAAGAGATTACAAGAATGCTGCTGGAGCGATTAATCTTTAATCGACCACCTCTATTAGGGCCTTCTGATAACTTTTATTAAGCTTATTAAGGTGATTATCTTTCCAGATATGTCATGAATCTTTGCTTTCTTTCATGTGTTATCACATTATATTATCAATGTTGCTCCTTTTTTGGCACGATATCGTTTCTTTTTTATTGACAGAATCTGAGATATAACTTTTGGAACCGATTGTTCGTAAGATGTACGCCTGAGCTTGAAAAACTATTTGAATTGGTTGCTAGTCATGTGTCGACTTAAAATCTGTGAACAAGAGGATAGTCTTAGGTTGGGTTTCCAAAGTAGGAGCAACTGGATTATAGAAAAGAAAGAAAATTAAGTTTAATATCTAAAATTTTAATAAAATAATTAATAGTCAATAATTATTTAAATAAATACTAGACATATGATAGTTATGTGGTAAGTATAAAAATTTCACAAAACTTAATATAGGGTTATTTTCATAACAAATAAAAAATTAGATATTTTAATGTCAGTTTTTAAAGTTTAAAATAATATTACAAATCTAAAACTTTTTTAACATACCCTAAAAAATGAATGTTATATTTCTTGCAAAGATACGAAATCTCCAAGAACATGCTAATGTTGAATTCAAATTAGATGGTTGTTTCTTATAAGACTATGAGTTAATATTTCTTGTAAAGATACGAAATCTCCAAGCACATGTTAATATTGAATTCAAAATAGAAGGCTATTTCATATAAGAAGATGTAAGTCTATGGGCTTGTTTGGTAAAGAGTTAATAAACTCTTTTTTAGCTGATTGACCCGTGTCAGCTTGTTGACTTTATGAAAAAGTTGTTTGGGTTGTTTGGTTATTAGCTGGTTGGGGGATTCAACCCAACCAGATGATTTTGAAGAATGATCTTATTGAGAAATTAAATTAAAAACCTTCATTTCACCGTTAACATAAGTGTTGGACAAAAAAATTAACTAGAACATAATTTTAATATAATAAATAAAATATTTTAAAATTTGTTGCTATTGAAAACCTTTTTTAATACTCAAATAATTTTTAGCACTATTTTATATTAAATAACTAAATTTTATATTTATAGTTATTTATAAAATTAATAAAATAAATATTTCATATCATATGTTTTTAATAAGGATATTAACAAATAACTAAATATTCATACAAATTTATATAATTAAGAAATCAATAATTAGTTGATTTTTAATTCATTTTATGTTCGATCTTTCTCTAGTGAGGTATATGAAAGTTAGTTACTTTATTTAGAATTATTGGTTGCAAATTTAAAATTATAGATTAAAACAATTTTTAATTCAAATTCATATCTCTATTTTAAACCAATATATTTTTGACAAATGCAAAATGGTGGCTCGCGTTGGCAGACCATGGTCGGCCCACGGCCATAATTGCCATGCATAATTTTTTGTATAGGCTGGGGATCCTTAGTTATCAATTTTACTTGTATACGGTTACTAGAAAGTCAAACAATGGTGGCCATAAGCTCTAACTGCCCACATCTTTTTCGTCTATACCAATTGATGTTTGTCCTCTTCTTTGGGATCAATGTGTTGGCTCTTCCAACTTTTGAGCCAATCAAGCACTCCCATGTTGAAGTAAGAGGATTAAAACTCCATGTAGCGCAAATTGGATCCAATATTTTGACCTATCTATGACAACTTTATTGGTTATTTCTTCGTCTAATTTTTCTTTTAACGAATACTAGCACGTTTACTACAAAAATGCACAGTGAGATTTGCAAAATGTTAATGCCCAACTGAACTAGAATGTATTAAATAAAAATTGCTTGGACAATTATTTTTGGATCATGTGGAATAGTAAAAAAAGAGAAGAAAGATATGAAAAAAGCAAATAATAGGTATAAGTTTCTAGTTTGCCACATGAGGTAGCAACTTTAATTAATCATTAGTAAAGTTATATGGTTAGGTTGTTTAACATATAGTGAAAAGTTTACGATAATCTGGGTTTTTTTTGGGGTCATCAATTAGAACATCTGAGATTGGTGTCAGTTCTACTTCAATTTTTTCGAATCTTTTGAAAGATACTATCTAACTCCCAAAGAAGAAACAAGATTGTCTTTTGAAAATATAAAAAATCAAAGTATATAAGTAGAGGTTAGTTTAGGGTGGAAGGAAAAAATAAAAGAATTGAGGTGTGGGAAAAAACATAATAAATACAATAAATAATAAACCGTTACTTAATTTGCACATAAGAATTGATAAGAGATAAAAGTGATCACATAGGTGAATTGGTGTACGTTAAAATATAGTTATATAAAATGCTCAGAAGTAAATATTATGAAGTAGTTTGAAGGGTGGGATGTAAAATACTAGTAATAATAAATCTTTAAGAAAAGATATATACTTAGTTATTGCGAAGTGTGTTTAGAATTCATGAGTGTGGTTTTTGGTAAAAACAAGAAACCTAAAAGTTATCAGCAGCTCTGGTTCATTATTAGCACACGATTTATTTGATATATGAGAGGTGAAAAAAAAGGAAAGTTGAAATTGCTTGATGAATATAAATATGAAAACAATGTTAGAATAAATAATTATAAGTACCTGAAATAGTTATGAGCCTTGTTTCATCATTATCATTAGCTGCTTTTTTGCTTAAAGTTGAGCCTCCCTCTAATTTAGCATCACCAATTTGACGATAACAGATAACAACGAAGTGTTGTCTTCCATCTAATGGTTGCATGTAAACAAGTTTTGTATAAACGAGAAAGGTTTTTGTTTTCAGTTCAGCGTGGACCTTATCAAAGGGAAGTTCGATACTCTTTTTACTAAAGAGAAAAGTGTAAATCATTAGTCATATAATAAATATGTTATAAAAAATAATCAAATGTATTTTTATTTATAATAATTATAAAAATATAACCTCGTTGCAATACTACACAACTTCAACTGCATTGAAGTTTAAAAGATTTTCAGATAGTTCACCAAAAATGGATGCTGTGACAGTTTTTATGTTGTCAGTCAAATCAACATCATATTGACATCTACATTTAGAAAGGAAAAGTAAATAAGAAAATGTACAATTGAACAAATAAAGAATATCAAAAAATTGTATTTAGAATTGATATGAACAATCTTAAATTTAATTTAACATACAAGTATCTTAGGAATGTGTTAAAATCACATAAAGACATGTTTTCAACCTGGGATCAACTGGATGTTTCTCTTTGCAAGAATTACATGTAAATGTAACCCCTATATAGTTGCAGTCAAGTGAAAACATTTTTTATAGCTCATATACCAATATTTTTGCAGAATGTGTTGAAAGGAAATATAAGCTTTAATCCATGCTGTTTGGAAAGATACAAATAGATGTTCGTTAGGAATATTCAGATTAGATAGATAATAAGTGAGAAAGAAAGTTCGTTATAGAATATAAAATGTGTGTAACTTGTCGGTAGACTTTAGGAAAATGATCTTTGAAATTTTTTGATTTGATGCAAAAGATACATTAGGATCATATTTGAGGTAAGCCTACTAGGTAACAAGGTCTTTTAGTTGCTTGTTATTTTGTTAGGTCCTACAAAATGGTAATTATAAGCGTAAACATAAAAACATCTAAAAATGTGAACAGAAGTTTGTTTGGTGGAAAGGTAAAGATGAGAAATATAGAAGTACCAATTTTTAAAATCTGCAACTTCTTATATTGGCAGATCAATGAGAATTGCAGAAATAAACCATGTAAAAAACGTAACACATGAAAAATTTAAATCGTAAGCCTAAAAATAAAATACAAGGATAAGTATAAAAATATAATAGTACGATGAAAATGAAAATAGAATTACCATTATAAAAATGAACTTTTAGCCTACGACATATAAGTACTAGATAAGTATGCAAGGCCTGTACAATTTGTTAGCCTTCATTTGTAACATATTGATAGTCTAATGATTTGTTGCCTAATATAAAAATGAAAAATATCAAAAGAATCAAATGTTATCGGAGTTCATTAGTTTTAGAGAATAATAGGGAATAAAACATACTATTTGTTAGCAAGAACAAATTTTTGGATAGTCGAAACTTTGTCACCTTTTTTGATGTGTCTCACATGCAAAACTTGAATAATGGCCACCAAAATACCTATCATATGATAAGGATAAGTATAATCAAATGTAATGGAAGAAAAAAAGTTGTTAAGAGAAGCAGATAAAAGATTTAACCGACTGATTTTTCCTTGTTATTGATAAACTTTATAAGATCTGTAAAGGATGTGTGGATGAATTTTCTTGGTTTGATGTTATCGTCATCAGTTACAGGCTTGATAATAGTGCAACTTGCAATAATCCATTGAATTTTCAAGTCTTCAACTTGGAACTGAGGTGGAATTGGCTGACAATGGCATTAGACATGATATATTTTTTATAAGACTACAAAATAGGGCTCATTCTTTGAATATGATAGCTTCGATGTGTGATCCCTTTTGAAAAGGTTGAATTAAAAAACCTAAATTATTCAAGTAATAGAGAAAAGTAATAAGTTCAAAATTTCACACATTTAAATAATAAAATTTTAAACTAAAAATTGTAGCCACATTTCATAGAAAAAGTGAATAGAAATAGCCAAAAAAACACGAATATTTTATAAATAGAGTAGTACTATAAAGAGATCTATAGAAATTTTGATTTGATAGCCAGGTCAACTATTATTTTCTGAAGTTAGTGTAAAAAGGAAAATGTTGAATGAAGAAAGTATAATTGTTATACCTCTGAATCATAAAAGATAACTTTTGTCTCCTGGACGGCTTATTAGGTGATGTAGCAAGTTGTTATCTTTCTTAGATGGTTACTTTTCATGACCACCATTTAGCGCCTAGTAAAATATCTTTGATCAATAAATGCTTTTCCATCCTACCAAAAAAATGGTTAAGAAAACATTAACATAAAAAAGTTATTTTGTAAATAGAATAATACTAAATACACTTGAATAGAACAATCAATATACATTTTGCCTACTTTATACGTTATAATTTAGCCAACTGGAAGATTTCATGGAATACAATATTCCTTGTTTTGTGATCATTTTTTGAAGACTCAAAAGTGTCTAGAATAATTAGAACTTTAAGCAATTCAAGAGTTCTAGCTCTTGATAAGGCAACATACAATTGTCCATGCAAAATTATGGGTTGACGAAGATAAATTCCTATATAATCATGCGTCTGACCCTGGGACTTATTTATGGTCATCATGAAACATAGACGAACAGGTAATTGTGTTCCTACAAAAGGTCTTCCATTATTTTCATTTTCAGAAGACTGTAGAGGAATCCTAGGTATGAAAACAAATTTTCCTTTATGAGGTCCAAAAATAATCTCTGCACAAATTATGTGCTCTTTTAACTATCTACATATTAATCTTGTGCCATTGCACAAATCCTTTGTTGGATTCAAATTTCTTATAACAACCTTCTTTCAACAATAATCTGTGAGGAGGTAGACCTTGAGGATTCAGAGAATTGAGAAAATCCTGATAATCTGATCGATGTCTTCGATTAACTATTTTGTCAAAACTTACAAATGAATATAGATTTTTAGACAATTTATTAATCATCATGTCATTAATTTCATCAAAACAGGTGTTTGTTGAGAGATTCATCCTTGTTATGATAAGGAACAACTAGTTATTCGAGTAAAGAAATTTGATCTTACTCATGAATGGGCTCTATACCTTCTCCTACACTTAATAAGAAATCACAAAAAGTTGGATTTGATATAGCTCTCATATTTATGGTCAAAGATAATTTACGTACGTGTGGCCAGAGATTTGAATTTACAAGACTTGAATTAATTAACTGTTCTTTTATTACTTGGCCTATAATGGGTAAGGTTTGATGAAAATCACTGCCAAAAACAACAATCTTTCCTCCGAAAGGCTTATTGGACTCTATAATATATTGCAATAAAACATCAAAAGCTTCAGTGGCTTTTTGTTTTGCCATTGAAGCCTCATCCCATAAGATGAGACTAGATTAAAAAACTAATTTTACAATACTGCTCTGCTTACCTAACTAACAAACTTTCTTCTTTGAAAAATCAAATGGGATCTTAAATGTTGAGTGCATTGTCCTACTACCAGGAAGGACCAATGCTGCAACACCAGATCACAATAGCAATTGTTACATAGCCTTATGATCGTAAAACTGCAAGAAGCGCTATGTATAAGAAGCACTACCAGGAAGAACCAATGCTGCAACACCTGATCACAATTGCAATTTTAACATAGCCTTATGATCGTAAAACTGAAGAAGCGCTATGTATAAGAAAGTTTTCCCAGTTCCACCCAGACCATCAATAAAAAAACTGCTACCATTTAAATCAAAATTTGATTATAAAATCAAATCAAATATGTATTTTTGTTCCTTATTCAACCTTGAATGTAATAACAAATCTTCTAGGTCAATATGTATATTTTTTCACTTTGTATTTCTCTAGTAAGATGCTCATGATAATTGACCGTAAAATCATATTTAGCAAATTGATAATCATTCAGGCTCTTCCCCATTTGTTCTAGGGGTCTATTAATATCCTGGAGGGTCCTCCCTGTAACGTCCTTAGATGTATATGCATTATAGGAGGAAGCATACTGGCAATCTGAACAAAGATAATCTTTGAATGTTTCCCAAAGTTAGTTAGGATTCATCGGTGAACAATAAAACATGAGTGTAGCAATAAAAGTTTAAGCAAAGCTGGCATCTGAAATAAAGTAGCCTCCTCTAGAGTTTGTTCTATATAAGAATCAAACACTGGCAAGCCTAATGTAGTGTAACCTCCCTAAAAGAGCTTATTTTTCACCTTCAACAGTCAATAAGTTATTAAATGATGTTAGTCCTTTAACATGTATAAGTAATAACATTATGTAATACCTCTCTTCTTCTTTAGGGTCAACAGTGACCAACCTTCCTATAACTTTCCTTCGACTCCTTTTTGACCATGTTCTTGTTTTTGGGGACAAACAAAATGTTCTGAAAAATCTTTATACAAACATTTCATCTCTTCAACCATTTTATTTGTCGAATTCATTTTGAAAAATTCAGCTAAGATTGTTCTTAAGATGTCAATTTTTCACAATAAATAGGACAAATCTGAATTTTTGTCAAAGGAGATAGATTGTTTATCAGGAAGATGTGAAGTAAATCACAGGTTAGTATAGAATTTACGTACAAGAAACTTGATACACAAGAAGGGGGGTTGAATGGTGTATCCTTTTTGTGAATATAAAATCTTGCTAAGAACTTCTCTTTCTTGTT